>PVJO010002448.1:0-143267 GCA_004026905.1 Hystrix cristata
GGCGGGGCTGTGGGGAAAAAGTAACCCTCCTCCACTGTTGGTGGGAATGTAGACTGGTCCAGCCACTGTGGAAATCAATATGGAGATTCCTCAAAAAACTACAACTGGAGGTTCCATTTGACCCAGCTATTCCCCTACTGGGGATCTTCCCAGAAGAATTAAAATCGTCATACCACAAGGACGTATGCACCACCATGTTTATCGCAATACGATTTGTAATAGCTAAGTCTTGGAAACAAACTAAATGCCCAACAACCAATGAATAGCTAAAGAAAATGTGGTTTTTCTACACAATGGAGTACTACACTGCCATAAAAAAGGATAAACTAGAGTCATTCGTATATAAATGGATGTTCCTTGAGAACATACTCTTAAGTGAAATAAATCAGACACTCATGAGTACACATCGAATTGTTTCTCTGATAAGAGAAACCATAACTGTAAATAAGGACAAAGAGGTGTAATAGATATTATATAAAAGGAAGATAATATACAAAGGAGAGGAGTACTAGAAAGAAAGAAGGGGAGAAGCAGAAAGGCAACAAAGGAAAGAAAAGGGAAAGGGAAAATACGGAAAATGATGAATGAACCTGCTGTAAATAGGGAGGGAGGGAACAGAGGGGAGGGGCGGGGGAGAGGGGGGAGAACCAAGATGCATCATGTATAGGTACAAAATAAATGTGATGAATGTGACTATTGTATGTAAAATGTACCAATACATGTTCTTGGTTTAAAATAAAAATAAAAAAAAGAAAGTCTGGTATTTATGCATAGTGGAGTACTACTCTGCCATTGAGAAGGATAAGTGTGAGTCATTTGTAGGAAAATAAACTTGAGACAACAATGTTAAGCGAAATACATCAGACACACAAGATATCCCATGCTTTCTCTTATATGAAAAACTCAAAGTATAAGTAGGGAGCAAAATAAAAGATGGATAATATAATAATAGTAGGGAGATATGTCTTTCTCAAATGAGAAGGGAATAAGAGATGGAGGGAGGGGAAGGGAGAGGAGAGAAAGGAAGAAACGGAATTAAGATGTGTTATGTGCATGTGCCAACTCTACACAAGGAATGTAAACATTATGTACTGCAAACATGGACTAATAAAAAATTTAAAAATCGTCTGGGCCAGCGTGCAGTTCTTTCCTGCAGCCCTCAGGGGAGCAGGGTTGCCCACAGCCCAGGGTATTGGCCTCGGAACTTCTCCCAGGCCCATGCACACAAGCAGCTGCCACCCTGCCTGGGCCACATCAGGAGGGCGCACACGCGGTGGGGACGTTGTGCCCACACTCACTTCCAGACACTTGGAAGCTTGCAGTAGTTTGCACTTACGTCACCCTCCGCTGATGCAAGAGTCCCTGGAACACGGTGCACTGAACATTCTCAGAGCCCTGCCCGAGTGCCTGTCTGCTCCGGAAATGCCTCGTTTGCGCGTCTCTGCAAGGCAAGTGCCCAGAAGTCCCTGGCGGGGCAGTGGAGAAAAGGAAGGTTTTCCCTTGAGAACATGAGCCTGGGAGTCAGACCAAGTGGGAGCCGAGGTCACCTTGGGGTTTTCCTTCTTGCTTGTGGATGTCAGCACAAACCGCTAGCTCCCTGAGCGAGTTTCTCCGTTCTACCGGGAGACGGACACACTTGTAGGCTCACCTCGTGCCCTCGACTCGCCTGCGCCCTGTGAAGCACAGAGTGGCCCGGAGAAAGATCTCTCTCTGTGCAGTGCAGTGCATTGTGGGAAGCTTCAAATGTCGCTTCCCTCTGGGCACTGTAGAATTCTGTTTTGTTTTTTTACAAAGCAGAATTAAACCACCAGTCTGCCTTCCAGTTTGCAAAAATATTTTTCCCCCATAGGCTGCCAAGCAAGGAAGCACTGCCAAGCCAAATTAGCGGTAATTAAAAGGTGATGGCACCTATCACAAAGAACCCCTCAAACATTTCATACAGAAGTGCAGGGCGCCTCACAGCCAGGAGAGCAGGTGCCAGGCCTGTGTCCCCCGGGTGGGTACCTACGCCTGCCTCGGCACCATCCGCACTGGGCCCCACAGCCAGCCCCGGGGCTGGAGATCAGCCCTCTGATGCTCATGTGACTTCTTATTGCTTAATCCAGCACTTTCTCAGTAAGGAAAGTCTGCACCAAGTGTGTGGAATTATCAAAATAAAAACAACAGCGCACGGTGGAGGGCAGGCAGCTTTGTTCAGCTGGTGTCTGCTCAGTTTTGGCCGCCTCTGCCTTCGGGAGTCCTTGGCAGGGCTGAGTGAAGGAGCAAGGAAGAAGGGAAGAACAATGCTGGCTACCACCGCCACCCCGCAGAGCTGCACGGCTCGCAGTGCCCCGGGCATCCCTGCTCAGCCCCCAGTGAGAAGGGCGCTGCCCGGGTAAAATCTAAGAGGAAATAACCATGCGCACTTTCAGACAGGTTAAAAAAAGAAGCAACTCATGATATTTTTGTTTCCCACACACTTCTCTTTGGAGAACCATCTTCTCAATAGTGACGGACGTCTTGTATGGTATCTTCTAGAAACCATTCCACTCGTCATATTCTAAAGTACCATTCATTCCCAGGCATAATGACGAAGATCACCTGCTCGGACAGTCAAAGAGCGTCACTTTCTTCCTGTGTGGGACAGACCCCTGAGTAGCAGGAGGCCCTGGGCGCTGGCCCACTCTGCCCAAAGACCATGACAGCTCCTCTACAGCCTGACTTTTCCAGGAAGCCCACGGGAGGTGCCAGGCTTTCACTTCTGGGGAGCAGGTCCACCTCCGAGCTGGAATCCCCCCTCTTCCCGGCCACTTCTGCTTCCTCTGGAATTCTGAGAGGTGCACACGCTCCACTTCCGCCCTACTCGGTCCTCAGTGCTTTGCTTAGCTATCCAGTCCCTGCACCCCAATCCCTGCCTGCACGGAAATGTTTATCTCTGTTTGAACGTGAATGTCTTGTTTTCTCTTCTTGCGTTTCACCTATATTACTACACATTTGAAACATAATGGGTAGTGTCCAAAGCTGTCCTGACCAGACATCCCTGCTCTTTCCAAAGAGAGTCAGCAGTCATAGTGGGCACACCAAATCTAGCAGATCTCTTGCTTGGTAAATAGGGTTTTATTGGGATATAGTCAATCAATGCATTTATGTCACAGCCACTTTTTTGTTGCTGAACATGATCCCCAAGGCCTCCAGTTTAAAGGAGGACAGGTTTATTTGGGCTCTTGGTTTCAGTGGGTTCTGTCCATGGTCAGCTGGCTTGACAGCAGAACAACATGGCAGAGGAGAGATGCTCACATCATGGTGACCAGGAAGCAGAGAGAGCAGGCAGGAGCCAGGAAGGGAGACACACCATTCCACATTTAACATCCAGTGAACCACCTCTTCCGGCCAGACCCCACCTCCGAACGGCATATCCAGCTATGGCTTCATTAGTACAGTGCCCCATGAGCCAATCACTTTCCACACACATGAGAATTTGGGGGAATCTTTTAGATCTGAACCACACAATTTACTATTTGTTTATTGCAGTGTTTGAGTTACAGTGTCAGAGTGGCAGCGTTGAGAAAAAGCCTGTACATGGCCACACTGCCTGACGTATTTGCTATGTGGTTCTTTACAGAAATCTCTTTCTGTCTCTTGAACTAAAAGTCCTTCCTTACACTTTGATATTCATCTTTCTGTTCTTCTCCACCTCTCCTGGATTTTCCCTCTGTCCATTCATTTCATATTAGGCTTGTCAAAGGTTTATTTTCTATTTTATCAACCTTTTCAAAGAACCTACATATGGCTGTATCAAGTCTACTATATTTTTGCCATTCTATTCCATTGTACATGTGCCATAGTTTGTACGTTAAATGTCCCCAAAGGTCCATGCATTAAAGGTGTGGTCTTGAGGGTTGTAAAAGTGAGAGGTGGTGGAAATCTTAAGAGATGAGGCCTACTGGGTGATGTTTAACCGATTTAACACAATTGAGGATGTGCCCTTGGAGGAGAATATGTGGTCACAGTCTCCCACTCTGTCTTCTCTGCTTCCTGGATCACGAGGTAAGCAGACTATTCCGTCACTCACTCCCACCCCACTCTCCTGCCATCACCAGAGGTTCCGAGCAACAAGACACCAGGCCGTGCACTGGAATGTCCAGTACCACAAGCCCACGTTGCCTCTGCTCTTTGTAAGTTGTTTCTGGTGATTGTGATAGCAGCATGAAACTAATCCAGTATGTCCATCTGACTTTGATTTTGTTTGTTGTTCATATTTATAGTTGCCTTAGTTAAATAGCTAACTTGTCTTTATTCTTTTACACTTTGGGTTACATGAGGATCTATATTTTCTCATCCCTTCTTTGCTTCCACATTGTTACACGTACTGCCTGATTGTTGCTTGTTATTAGTCTGTAATACCACTTCAATTGCCTTCTATTCCAAGACTTAAAAACACTTCTCTCTTAAATCTCCAAGTGGATAGATTTTATTGCTTTGTTTTCCTTTTTTTCTTAATTTCATCTTTTATTGCATTTTCGTTAGAGTGACTGTTAAGATTTTTATTTTTTTATCCTTGTAGCTTATGACATAGAAATGTTTATAAATATACCATGGGTCTATTTTTTCTCTGTTACAATAATGCAACAGACCTAGGTAGTTCCCACCAACACAGTCGCTCTCTTCCTAACATCCTGCAGTGTGTTTTGCGTGGTATTTTCACTATTTGAAATGTTTCCTGGTCCATTCGTTTATCATCCACCTTCCTCCGTGGGGACCATGACTTTGTCTTGACTGTTACTATATTCCTGGTCTCTGACACACTTGGCACACAATAATATTGGCTGAGTAAATGCATGTGAGCCAGTAGCTAATTGGCACCTTCACTCGTTAGTCACTCAGCCCAGAGTCCATACACATACACTGTCCACTTCAGCATCATGCACCCTGCCCCACCCATGGCACAGCTGGCTCCCGGAGTACCAAGGCTGTCTGCATCTGACCCCAGGGGTCTGGCAAGCTTGACCAACACTGCAGTGTGCACTGCAGAGAGGAGGTTTGATCCCTCCTCTCTCTTTCCCTGAGTAATGAGGCTCCAGGGCTCAGAACATATCCCTCCACACCTGTGGACAGACAGGAAACAGACTGTGAGGCTGAAGATGCCAAGCATGGTGCCCAGCACATCTTCCCGAGGTCTGCGGTGACTTTGTCCTCATGGGTCTAGAAAGAGGGACCTGCAGGGCCCACGACGACAGCCAAGCACAGTGTCAGATAGTTCTGAGAAGCCAAGAAGGCTGCAGTAGAGCCAGCAGGCACAGCCACGTGCCTGCCACCCAGATCCCCTGCTTGAAGACAAGGAGCTGGAATCCGGGTAATTCAAACCTTCTTCTTCCCTTTGCATGTGCCAGAGTTCACAGCTGCTGAGCACGTGGCCACATTCTTGAATCCAAAGATAAAATAACAGCCGAGGGGTTGGTGCCTTTGTTATGCTGAAGGCTGCAAATGCCTGGAAGTCTTCTCTTTGTCAAGAGAGGGAGCAGGAATCCCTGAAATAGTTACTAATCTGGAGGCGTGCTGTCCATAAAATAACAAGGGGAAGGAAGCCAAAGAATCCTGCAGCGAGGTGGGGTGAGGACTGTGCAAATCAGCAGGTCTCCCATACACTGACTCCTTTGCACAGAGCCCAGCAGAAGCTACCGGAAGCAGAAGTAAAAGCAAAAGGGCTCCAGGGCCTCTTCTGCTCATTCATGAAGGCTGCCGGAAGCAGAACCGAGAGACTTCAGCGCCCTTTCCGCTCCTTCACGGGAGCTGCCGGAAGTGGAGCCAGGGTCACCATGGCTTCTCCTGCCTGTCAGCTTCCAGGGACCCTACGAGGCCCCCTCACCAATGGCTGCACCTCACCTCCATCTGGACATCAGTGTGTGCACGCTCTCCTAGTCATGTTTACACTTCCCCTTGGAAGAGAGCCTGGAAGAGTGATTTCTCTGCAGGCTTTGCATGTGGAAACAGACATGAGGCAGAATCGAAGGATACAGAGGAGACATGTAGCCTCAACTTCCTCTCAGTCGACCTCATCTCCCTGTGACCAAATCCCACAGCAAATCTAAGTCCCGGGTTCCAAACTGCAGTTAGGCAGGAAGAATCAGTTCCAATGTTCATAGCATAGTAGGATAACTGTACAGTAGTCTAAAATAACAGACAATAAATTCCGAAACAACCAGGGGAGAAAGTCTGAAGGTGCCAAACACACAGTAATATTTTAGTTGATGGAAATGGTAATTATTCTGATTTGACCATTATACATTGTACACGTGTATTGAATTATCACACTACATCCTATAAATATGTACAAACATTCCGTGTTAATGACAATTTTGAAAAATTGGATGTTTCCTTTAGAAAAAACAAATTCACTGATTATCTTTAAGTTTATTCCCTGAAAAACAGTATTATTTACATGCAACATTTTGGAACATGTTCCGGGAAATGGGCAACACTGATGACACATTCCAAGGCCAGGGCCTCCACCTGATTTTAATGTGGCCTCTCCTCTCCAAGGGTCTCCACTGGAGAACAGGTCAGCAGCAGACATTCCAGTGCAGGCTCCTGTGCCTGCCTGCCCCCTCCAGGGCTTCCAAACAAGGCCTGCCCTTGGCCTTGACCACATCAAGGATCGAGACATGGCTCACTGATGCTCCACAGCTGCTAGCAGACGGCTGACATGTCCCCGGTCAGAGTCATGTTTCAGTTCTGTGGTTGTGGAAAACAGCTGGTCTGCAGGACCCAGCAGACTGGCAGCTGGGGAAACTATTTTCAAGTGCATATGAGCACCAGTGCCTGAAAACACCTAATTCTTCCAACATGAACGAACAGGCATTCCAAGAGATGGGACCTCCGGCAGGCAGGGCCCTACTGAGGATGTGGCCTTGAGTGAGACAAGGGCGAGTCCCAGAGGACGGCGGACTTAGCAGCTCTCTAGCACGGCTGCTGCGCACCTTATTCTAAAACTCATCATGCAAAGCCCAGTGGCAAACGACTCTCTGATGCTGGGAGACGAAGCACGGCAATGGGAAGACAGGTTTGTTTCTCTCAGTTCTCAGACCCACTGCGTTCTCTTTTTCTAATTTAGGAGACAGATAGTTGCTGATTTTCCTCCTAAAAATGTGGTAAATTATTGCTTCTTTTAAAAATAAAAAAAAAAAGCCAGGCGTGGAGGTGCATGCCTGTAAATCCCAGCACTAGGGAGGTTGAGGCAGGAGTACCACCATGAGTTCAAGGCCAGCCTGGACTGCATAGCGAGACCCTGTATCACAAACCAATAAATAAATAAGGAAAATACTGAAGATCAGATTGTTAGAAGAAGTTTAGTTAAATTCCAAAATTTGGAGTGAAACTTAGCTCTAGAAACTCAAATCTAGATGAGTGTTTTGTTTTGAAGTCAATTTAAAAAAAGGAAAAGATACTAGTTACATTTTTAACACTATTAGTCAGACAATTACTTGCATTGTGCCATTGGAAACAGCTGAAAAAAAGATGCAGGTGAAAGTGAGAAATCAGTAGAACAAAAACCAACTGGATGAAGCCAGATTTAGTTCGTGGGCCTCTTTTAGGCCCAGCCTGACTCCTTTTTCTCTTCACAATAGGCTGTCCCTGAGTTTCAAAGAAAATTCAACTTTGGGCCATACACCCACCTCCCCCCTCGCCCTGTGCTTGGTGCTTGGATGCTAATTGGAGTAGCCACCACGCCCAGTTTAGGCATGAAATTTCAGTCAACTGGCTCTCACTGACTGCAGGATTCTGAAGTCTCTGCAGGGGGTTTCTGGTCCCAACAACGGCCTGCTGTCCTGGAGCTCCTCCTCCTGTACCAACAGAGCCGTCTCCCAAGTTTTGGTATGTCTCTCATAGAAATGGAGATGCTGTCCTCTGTGCACCTTTGAAAATGGCCCTGAGAATGACCAGATTTTACCAGGCACTTTCGCATGAGCAGGAAGGAGTTGAGCCTAGCTGTTCCTAGCAATTGGTTCTGATCAGAGATCTAGGGAGAGAGTAAGTGGATGTTTGGGGTAAGGAGAGAGAAGGCGGAGCGACACTTATGGAAGAAAAGGGATATTGAGGGGTTTTGCCAGACTCAGGACAAACTTTGCTAATATTCTGCCGGGGAGGTGTTGGATGAGGATAACTGGTTTTATTTAAATTTCCTGAGCTAGCAGGACGGCTCCTGTTAATCTCTAAGTATTTGTGGTCTTAGGAAAATGGTAGGGATGGGCAAAGGCCCTCCCACCTGAGCATACCCAAGCAGGACGTGACCTGAACTTACCTGTTTTTTTCACTACTCGCTATTGAGTACAGGGCATTTGCACTGAGTTACATCTCTGTGGCCAGGCTGTCCAAGCTCTTGGGCTGTCAGAGTAGTAGCCACCACACCAGGCTTGAGCGTTTACTTTTGAAGACAAATCACACAGGGCAAACGTGAGCTGCCCTCACTTCAGGAGGATCCTCCCTGGGAAGCCTCCCTGGTTTCTGATCTCACCTGAAGGGGCTCAGTACGCTGTGCAGCGCTATGGTGCCATGCACTGATCTTTCTTATTGATCTTGTTTTATTCTATCAGTTCTCTCATCTGTCTCTGCCTCTTGACCAAGCTCCTTAACAATGGGAGTCATCCCCACACCAGGCCCCCTCTTTGGTGTTAAAGGTTATGGATTGTGCATGTGATTGAGGGGTGGTAAGGCGAGTGGAAGGAGAGAGGGAAGGAGGGCAGAAGTGGGAAAGAGAAAGAATAGAATGAAGCCTAACATTTACATTTTCCCATTATTGCTGCCTCCCAGCAGGCAACAGGCAGAGGCAGCTTTTAAAAACCACAACCTTTGGGATTTTAATTATACCCAACCAAATATGCTGAACCGTCTTCAGCATCCTTCATTATTTATCATAGTAAAATAAGGATTCAAATCAAATTGCACCCTGACATTCTGTATTTTATGCTTGTACCTCTCTCCAAAGTGGATTTATATGAACAATCATTGCCAAACTGTGGCCCCAGCTACACCACGAATCTTAAAGCAAATGTATTTAAATGATTGTGTTTTCAAAATGCATCTTTGAAACATGCAGTCGAAAATGAGTTAGAAACTTTTGGCTGTTGTCAGAGACAAGATGCATGAAATCAGATACTCTGAAAAACCATGATAATGCTTCCTCATAATTAGGAAAAAGGCATAAGAAAGCTGGAGCTGTTCAAGGACTAAGCACGGGTGAGGAAATCAAGCACCTTCATGATTAAAGAAGCTTCATGTAGCTGGGAAATGCTCCTATTTCTACATTGGCAAAGTGTTTTTACTATTTGAAAAATGGTTGAGAGGACTTTCCTGCTAGAGCTAAAGTGAAGTGGCCCAGAGCCCCGGCAGCCTTGGGAACACTCAGGGTCACCTGCTTTGACAAGTCAGGCCCAGAGGGACAGACAGGGCTGCACTGACCCACCCCACCTCACCCTGTGGGCAGGCCTCGTTTGTGCTGGGGATCACCCGGCTCGCTGTGGGGATGAGCCTGAGGCAGGGTGAGATTCTGGGGTTCCCGTTTCATGACACACTCTGGCCACCGTAGAGTTGAGGGACCTGCCCGTGTTAGACATCATCGAGGAAACAGGGAGTGTGTGAAATGGAAGGCTGGAGACACCGGATCTTGGGAGCCAGGAGGGCTCTTTCCAGCTGGATGGCCACCTACACTGGCCTGAACCAGCCAACTATCTGCAGGACTCAGGAGGCAGGAGCTGTCTGGACACCACAGCACCTCCACGGACAGACACTTCTTATGCCCCTTTAGCGGGCAAGGAGCCTGAGACACAGAAGGGTTAAATAGTTCACTCACACTGGGCAGCTATGAAATAGCACTGCTGAGATTTGATCTAGCAGATCCATTCAGATGTGAGATATTCACCGAGCATCCTGCATGTACAACGCACATGGCGAGGTCCCAGGCGCCTTTGTGAACTGAGCCCCTGTGTTCTGTCCCTCACAGAGCTCACGGTCTAGTAAATGCACCAGCGTTAAACCTCACAGCTGAGAAAATTCAGAAATACGTGTTGGAGGTGTGACTCCTAAATGGAGTCTCATATTCAACTCTTTCTTGTGAGAAAAGCTTCCTCAGTAAGTGACGTTGAACCCAGAACCTGACCCTTGTTCGGTGGCAAACCTTAGATACACGTGCCACACCAGGCATGCAGAGTCCGCTCTGTCTGCACGCAAGCCAAGTCACCCCAACGGCTGAGCACTGGATATTCAGGTTTAATTACAGTGTTGGCACTTTGCAGTAAATAATTGGGTTTTGGGTTGCAGTTTGGGCACTTAGTCTCTAAAAGGTTCTCCATCACTGAGCCGGGAGACACGGATGCAAGACACTGAAGGGTTGTTGCTGTCTCCCTGGAGCCCCCATAAGATTGCTTTACTGAACAGGGAGAAAGTGGTCCTTTTAAAAAGAGGTTGACAGCCAAGCATGGTGGTATACCTGTAATCCTAGCTACTTGGCAGGCTGAGGCAGGAGGATCACAAGTTCAAGCCCAGCCTGGTTAAGGTAGTGAGAGTCTATCTCAAAAGAGAAAAAAAGAATATGGTTGAGAGGGACTTTTGTATAGCAATGGGAAATCTGCCACATGCAAGATCTTGTGGGCCAGGCCTTCATCTCAAGAAGACAGAAGAAAGCACAGCAAGGTTTGAGAAAGACTCTCCACCACAAAAATGAAAGAGTTAGAGGTTCCAGAAATCAGCCAATTATTTTGGAGATAGGAAAATGGAGACTTCAGGAAGACAGGGACTTTACACGAGGATTCCTGTTAGGCTAGACCAGGGCTGCCCAGCTGCCTTCCCCACCCGGTCGTCCGCCCCTTCTATTAGTGCTTTGATTTTTATTCTGAGCTCCTCTCCTGGTCTGCTCCCAGTGCTGCACTCCAGACAGGACTTGAGGAGTGGCAAGTGTGGCCAGCTATGAGTCCACAAGAGTCCAGCAGGCCTGCAGCCATGGGCTGGGACCTGACCTCAGCCCACGGAATCCAGCAACTCTCAGGACTGTGCCTGGAGACTCAGGGCAAAGACTGAGAGCACACTCCCACCTGGGAGGATTTGCCCTTCGAACCGATTCTCTTTCTGAAGTCTATCAGAAGTTCACTGATGGTAAAATCAATTTTTTACAGATTCCGAATCATGTTAACAAATGGTATCCATTCATCAACACTAGTAAAAACACAGCTGTGCAGCACCACACAAGGGAATCTTGAGTACTCTGTGGCCATTAACCTTCATCTGTCAACTTCACAGGATTAAGAAATACCTAACTGAATAGGAAAGCACACTCCTAGGTGTGTCTGGGTGGGTCCGGTCCCTGCCCCTTCCTCCCTGGCTCTGTTCCCCTGCTCTGCTTCCTGGCCACCATGAACTGAGCAGCTTTGCTCCCCCACACGCTTCTCCCATGATGTTCCTGCCTTGGAGCCAGCTGACTGTGGACTGAGTCCTCCCATACCATGAGCCAGATTGAGCCTTTCCTCCTTTAAGTTGTGAGTGTTGACTGGGAAGAAAAAAGAGAAAAGAAAAGAGGACCTTAAAAACTAATTGACCTCCTGCAATTGTACAAGCTGGCCTGCTACAGTTTCACCTACGTGAATCTGAATTAGAATTGAAAGAAAACCTCAGGGAGATTCCCTGCCTGCACATTACTGATTCTTTCTTTGTTTAGCTGCCCTGTTTCTGGTTCTCTGTCCTGCCAATTCTAGAAATCTTGTTTCTCATTTCATAGCTTTTTCTTTGTAAAAAGTTATTGTGTGGGGGGAGGTACTGGTCACTGAACCCAGGGACTTTGCACTGAGCTACATCTTCAGCCGCTTTTCTTTTTATTTTGAGACATGATTTTGTTGCGTCATTAAATCACACAAAATGGTCTCAAACTTCCAATCCTCCTGCCTCAGCCTCCCAGGGTGCACCACGAAGCCAGGTTTAGAAAAATTCTTTAGGGCTATAAGCATAAGTCAGTGATAGAGCACTTGTTTACCATGTGTAAGACCCTAGATTTGATCATCAGCACCACCAAAGAAGAAAGGGAAATAGGGAGGAAGAGAGGGAAGAGAGAAAGAGGAAAAAGTCCTTAAAACCTCACTGACTAAGCCAGGCGTGGTGGTACATACCTAGAATCCCAGCACTTCGGAGGCTGAGGTAGGAGGATCGCAGCTAGTTCAGGCTAAGCCTGGGCCAGGCTGAACTACACAGTGGGACTCTGGCTCAAAAAAATAAATTTAAAATTGACTGTTTAAAGCAAAGCTTATAGCAATGTCTCTGCGACTGATAATATGTATAAGTAAATATGTAGACACCAAATGTGTGACACACAAGGAACAGGAAGAAGGTAACAGAGCTTATATAATATATGAAGTGCCACACTATTGCTAAAAAGTCAGTCATGGTGATACTTAAGTACATGTGTAGTTAACCTTAAAGCAGTAGTTCTCAAACTTTAGTAGAGACTAAATGAATTGGAATTTTCCAGTTCAGCAGGTCTAGAGTATACCCCAGGAATTTGTGTTTCCAACAAGTCAGAGGTAAAAAGGATGGAAAAAAAATAAAGTAGATATAGAATTAAGAGGAAAGATGGGACATTACATAATGATAAGAGATGAATTCCTCAGGAGAATATAATCATATTAAACATAAATGCACCCAAAAAATTTCAAAATGCGTGAAGCAAAACCATGGCAGAACCGATGGGAGGCACAGACACATCCTCATAATCGGAGAGTCCACCACTCTACTCTCAAAAGTTGGTAAACCAGTAGACACAGTATCAGTCAGACAGGAAAACATGGAAAATGGGAAACTAAAAATGTTTTTTACAAAAGGAACCAAAATGACACCGACTCTTTAACAGCATCACCAGAAACTGAAAGAGTAAATTGCATCAAATACATGCAAACTGTACTGCTATCTATAAAACCTAGATTAAAACTAACTATCTCAGCTATTTATATCTTTATGCAAAAAAAAAAAAAAACCCTATCAAAGCCAAAACCACTCGTGGACAATAATTTTCTAAAACTTACAGAGGACACCAAGTACAAAATAAACTTACAAAACTCCAAGTAGAATAAATGCCAACACATGCACATGCATACGCACATGCACGCACATGCACACGCACAGGCATGTGCACACACCCACCATAGGTAAAGGGAAAATACGCAAAGAACAAAACTTACAAGCAGCTAGAGAAAAACAAATGTATTGCTTTCAAAGAAGGGACAAAAGGATTGAGCTGAACTGTAGAAACCAGATGATAAAATTTTCAAAAGCATAAAAAAAAAAATATTCCTACCAACAGTTCTAAAGCCAGTGAAACCATGTGCACTCCAGGAAATACAGAAACACACACATGGTCTGGTTTCCATGGAAACACTGATACAGGAAGAAAACACCATCAGAGTTGATAAGAATGCCAGAAAATAGAAATTAGTAATACTAGTAAAATTTTACTTCTATTAAGTAAAATTAAAATAACAGGCAATATGAAAATATAAATAAAAAGAGTAAATGGGTTGAAATGAGATTTTTGTGTTTTTGTTTTGTTTTCTTTGGTGCTGGGCATCGAACTCAGGGCTTTGTACTTCCAAGACAAGCACTCTAACCACTGAGCTAAGTGCCCAGCCCTGAGATTCTTGTATTTTTACAAGACATGTTAAAAGTACTAACTTAAAGTAGAATCAGATAGGCATATTGGGAGACTCCATGGAAATGGTAGCTACACAATATTCATGAGAACAACAAAAGAAAAGTAACATTCATAAAAATACTCAAAGTAAAAGAGGAGAAAAATAAATAACAAAATATACATGATTCATCCAAAAGAAATGGAGGAAGAAGAATAAAAGGAAAAAGTACAGGTAAGAACGTAGTAAGAAAAATTACATTGGTAGTTTAAAACCAAATATATGAATAAATACATTAAATTTAATTGTCACAAATGCTACCAATTCAAAAATAAAGTTATCAGAGTAGATTTTTAAAATGTGTGATGGTATCAGGAGTATACCATAAATTGTAAGGATACAAAACCTCAAAATAAAATGTGAAAAAGATACATTATACAAAAACAAGCCAGAGAAAGGTGGTGGAGCCTATACTATGGTAATTTTATACAGTAGAGGTTCCAAGTCCATACATTTAAGCATTTAAAAGAACATTAAAATTTAGAACAATCCTAAATTTGTATTCATCTAATAATACCATCTATATAAGCACCATATAAATACAAACATATATATCAGAAATAAAAGGAGAAATTGACAAATCCATTATAATTGGAAATTTTTAACACGTCTTCTGTGCGATTGATTCTGTGTCCACAGTGGAGTTAAATTAGAAATTTTAAAAAGTGGAAAGACAAGCGAGAAGGTCGCCAAACGTTCGCACTCAGCAGCTGCGCTCCTCGTGACCCGGGCTCGGAACCGTTGAGTTGGGTGATGCTGCAGCCGCCCGCCTCTGCGGGCTCCCGAGGGCGGAAGAGGAAGAATTCGGTCGTGAACCTGCGAGAACACAGCAGCGAGGGCTCAACGCAGGGCTGTTTACGGCCTCGCCTTGCAAGGCAGAATCACTTGGAGGCAAGAGGGAGCCCAGCAGAGGTGGCTAACTCGGTCCCGCAGCCACAGAGCCCGGCCCTGGCCAGTTTCCACTCCCCGAGGTGTCCGTGTAAATATGGCACCTGGAGCAGCGAAGGGCCTGCGCCTCTTCGGTTTCCTACAGGTAACTGGAGCAAGTGGGTGTTGGGAGGTACCGGGGAGAGGGGAGCGCCGAGCAGGGTTACTGGACGGAAGTGAGGCCGAACGGGCGTTGCTGGGCGGATGTTCTCCAAGAAGAACTTCCAGCACATTGCCAAGAGCTTGTTCTGGAGGTGGTCAAGCCTGAGGAAACGGGAGACCCAAGTCTCCGTGACTCTGTGTCCCTGAGGAGAGAGTGCAGGGTGTTTATGCACTGAGGTATGGGAGAAAAATTGGGACTAAAGTAAGAGCAGGTGACATGGGTGAAGTCTTGAAGGTTTACCATTGGTTTTGCTGTTAATGTGGTTTAAAAAGGTGTTGACAGTCTTAAAGACTAAAGAAAAACAAGATGCTAACAAGCCAGATTGAAAATCAATGATCCAATGTTTATCTGAAAAGCTAGAGAAAGCTGAGTGGTGTAGCACACATCCGAAATCCCAGCATTCCGGAGCTTGAGGCGGGAGGATCACAAGTTCAAGCCCAGCCTGGGGAACTTAGTAATTTATTGAGACCCTGTTGCAAAATTTTTTTGAAGAGGGACAGTGCTAGGAATGTAGCTCAGTGCAAGGTCCTGTGTTCAATACCTGGTCACGCACACACACACACACACACACACACACACACACATGGGTCTAGAACAAGAAGAGCAAAATACACACACACACACACACACACACACAAATAAAAGGAACCAATACCAATAAGAAGAGATACCAAGAAAATATTTTTTAAAATATAATCAAGGAAAATCAAGAAAGCCAGAATATTGTCCAAAAAACCCTACTGTCATTGATCATTCTGTAGACAAATTGATCAATTAAAATATAAAGAAGCAATACCTCTGCTCATATGGGACACTGAAGTAAAAACTCTGCAGAGACTAAAATAATAAGCAGAAATATAAACAATATCTTCACATTCTTCCAGAAAATAGGAAGCAGTGAATGACAACTTCATTTTCTAAGTCTAGAATAACTTTGATAAATGTACGCACAAGTATTATAAAAATGGTCTGTCCTAAAATGTATTGTATTGGGAAAGGGAAGAAAATGTCCAAATGGGAAAGGGAACAAGGGAGGGCGAAAGGAACAGAGGGACAAGAGAAATAAGAAATGGAAGGAAAAAATGGAAACAAATCTTTTGTAAATAGGGAGGGAAGAGGGGGTGAGGGGAGGGAAATGGGAAAAAAGCAACAAGATATATCATGTACAGGTACAAATCCCTAGTGATGAATGTTATCAATATGTACATCTAAAATGTACCATTAAAATAAAATTTTAAAAAATAAATAAATAAAAAAATAAAAATGATCTGTCCTGCTCATAAGCAAGGATGCAAAAGCCAAAGCTGCCAATATATATAAAAGATTAATATATCATGAACAAGTTTAAAGAAATGTTCTCACATTTGAAATCAATCATGATTCATCACCTTAACAGAAGAGAGGAGAAAAGACGTACAGATGCCACAGTGGGTAATAAAATATTTGCTAATCATCAATACCTATTAGTAATTCATTTGAAAAGTAACCAGCAAGCTAGGAATAAAAAGAACTTCATGAATCTGATGAAGAATACCTTGGGGATTGGGGATTTAGCTCAGTGGTAGAGCACTTGCCTAGCAAGCACAAGACCTGAGTTCGATCCCCAGCACCGCCCCCCAAAAAAGATTACTTCAAAAAACTTACAATAAAAATCAGTTACTCATGAAATGCTAAAAGCTTTCTCCCTAACGTCACAAATAAGATGAGCACATTCGTTACACTGAGGTTTGGCAGGGAAACAGAACCAATAGGATGTATATGCTACGTAGACGCTGAGTCTACTGATTTGAATATTAATCTCACCTTTAAAAAAAACCTTCACAGCAACATCTGGACCGGTGTTTAACTGAACTAGGGTACTGTGACTTTGCCAAGCCAACACATAAAATTAACCAGCACATATCTATCAACACTCATATTTGATATTTTACAGGAAGGACCAGCCAGCGTGATAAAGGTAAAGAAAAATGAAAAGATGTATTACTTGGAAACAAAGAAGTAAAACTGCCGTTACTTGCAGACAATGTAATAGTACATGGGGATATTCATAAATAAGCTACTAGCTATTAATAATTAACGTGTTGAATTTTTAAGCAGCTAGGTGAAATGTCAGGTAAAATGTCATCGTACAAGTATAAAATATTTTTCTCTATGGTAGCAACAACATAGGAAATTTAAATTTTAAGTAGCAAAAAAAAAAATCACCCACCTGGGAATAGATCTAACAAAACTTTTGTAAACCTCTACACAAAAAAGACTAGTGATTACTAAGGGAATAAAGAGCCCATTTATACAGGAAAGTACAATTAGTTCTTTGTATTCACAGTACCCATGTTCTATAAATTCAACACCAATGCCGAATTAATGATTATAACTGTTGCTCCTGCAGGGAATATAAGGTCAGCTTCTTGCAAACCTCTGATCACATTTTATCTGTTGATCCATGTATGACCTTACTTCACATTATTTCCGTTTAAAGACAGGTACACTTACAGGTCATTTCAAATAGAAAATGCCTCAACAAAAATGTGAAAAAAAGTGACACTAAGTAAATACAAAAGGACACTTATTTACCGTAAGTCCAGGTACTGGCACAAGAAAGCATAGTGTCATCTTGTACCACCTCAGCTGGGACCAGACACATCAGGCAACTCAAAATTGTCACCACTGCACATGCTCACAGTGGCCACAAGAGTGCCAGGGGGATTGGTTTGGAAGTTACAAATAAATATTAGCAGCTAGGTGACCTTAGAAATATACAATTCACAAATGTCGAGGTTCAATTCTACCACCATGAAGGAACGAAATACTAAAGCAAAGTAAATCCTCTTCCCATTGATGGAGTGAAACGTCAGGTGATGTCGCAGCCCTGCAGCAGTGATAAGAGGATCTGATTCCAAAATTCCAGTGGGGACACAAAGGGCTCGGAGTCGCTGAGACAGCCACCGAGAAGAAAACACAGAGCACTTCCAGCACCAGACAGCTTTCTAAAGCTGCATCAGGGAGAGCAGTGTGCTACACAGACAGAAACTGCACCGAGGGGACAGACACGACTCAGAGTGAGCCACCCCCGGGCAGCCATCTAGTCTGCAGCAAGCATGTCGCTGCCTCTCACTGCCACAGATGCACACACACACATATACCCAAGACAGATACCCAAGCAGAATGGGCGGAGCTCTGTCCGTATCCTTCACAAAACAGCCTGTCCGAATGAGCAGTCACCAATCCCAAGGGACTGGGCATTACTGATTAGCAGGATGATGCAACGTTACATCAGTGAGATCGAACATACAGCCATCGGAATGACACAGTTTAAAACCTGGAATAATATCCAGTGTCAGAAGAATGGAGCTCTCATACATTGCTGGTGGAAATGCAAGTTGAAAAATCACGTTGATTTTTAAGAATTTTTATTAGTCCATGTTTGCAGTACATAATGATTACATTCATGGTAGGGAGTTGGAACATACACGTTACACATCTCACTCCTTGCAAAATCTCTTCAGAAGACCTTTGGCATCATTGTTAAGCTGTTAGCCCTCTACTATGATGCTCCTCCAATCACTCTATACAGAACAAAAATGCCTGAACCTCCTCTAAAAAGTGCGCCCACGAGGGCCCATAATAGCATGACTCACTGTAGCCCCAAGTTGGAAACAACCCAAATGTCCATCAGAGTTGGGGGGTCAAGTATCACCTGGCGAAGGCAACAAAATCTACCACATAGAAGATGACTAAATGCAACACAACACCGTGGACGGATGTTGCTGTGGTTTGAAAG
This sequence comes from Hystrix cristata, assembly GCA_004026905.1. NCBI lineage: Eukaryota > Metazoa > Chordata > Mammalia > Rodentia > Hystricidae > Hystrix > Hystrix cristata. Next base: position 18,572 of record PVJO010002448.1, read on the forward strand.
TGTACGTGTCCCCCAAAACGTGTAAATGGAAGCCTAATACGTGAGGCCTTTGGGTGTTGATGGAGGGGAGTGGGATTAGTGTCCTGAGGAGACCACGGGGCTCATCCCCGTCTCTCTGCCTTTCGGGAAGGACACAGCCAGGCACCATCTCTGGAGCAGAAACTGGGCCTTCAGCACACACTGCATTTGCTAGCACATTCATCTCAGACCCCCGGGCCACGCCGTGAAGTCTAAGGTATTTTGTTAGAGCAACCTGAATGGTGTAAAACAAATATGATAAATACTTACTGAGACAAAGAATTATGATCATGGTATCATGAATAAAGTTTTCTATGAGGCAAAAACTAAGTATGGTTCTATCCCGGGAATAAAGGGGATCCTCGAGGGAAGGTTATAGTGACGGTACTAGGATGGCCTTCAAGATACTGACAATATTCTAGGTCTGAATTTGGGCAATGACTACATCAGCATGAATATTTTATAAATGGCCATCAAGCTCTGCACTTAATATTCAGTGTACACTAATATACCAACTTTGATAAAATCTTTATTGAAATTTTTAGAGGGAAATTATTTTCCAACCTAGTATTCTCTAACCAAATGGGCGATGGGGGATGAAATCAGGTAAAAATATATTCTAAGCCTGCAAAGTCGCAACAATATATTACTCTGCCCTCTGACCTTTCTGGAGATAGACCATTAAAAACTTAACCTTTACTTACAGAGTGAAGAGCAAGTCTGTGGGGTTTCTTCTCCAAAAAGATGCATTTTTCTATTATTCTCTTCTTTTTCCTTATCATTTGACAAGTGAATTTTACCAGTTGAAAATCTGCCATTGATTTGTCCTTCAGTTGCTACGTTATCTTCTCCTCATCCTCCTGCCCTTTTGGACTCCCAGAGGATCAGTTTGGTTTCAAAGGAGCTTGAAGGAGTGCTTCATTATCCACAGAAAATATCTGCAAAGCAACCAGAGTGCTTGTCACTTGCATCCCTTCTGCTGTGGTATTTTAAAAGATTTCTGTTACCTTTGATTCTGACACTGTGCTGCGGTCATGGCAGCTTCCTGTCTCAGCCTCCTGGTCAGGCTGGTGGATTGTTGAGGGAAAGTGGGATCTTGATGCCATTTGCAGTCAAGATCTGAGGGAAGCTATACGGGGGCAACTGCCTGAGCTTCCAGAACAATCTGGAAACCCTGAAACCCGAAGGTCTTTGTATAATATGAATGGCACCCGAGCTAACCTGGGGTCTTGCTCTCGAGGTGACTGCAACATCCACACATGGGCTCAAAGGTGGAACTTCCAGGTGAGTTTCTGGGAAATTGAGCTGCACCATCAGTCAGCCTCTGAGTCATAAAGACACTCAGGAAAGAGGACTCCAGGGCTGCTGCAGAAAGTGGCCAGAATGATGGCCAGAAAGTGTGTTTGAAGCCAGGAGGAGGTTATCGAGGGAGATTTGTGGCAAAATGTCTTTCACTGTAATCAGTTTTTAAAAATGTAAATATTCACCAAACATTTCGATCACCCTGGATCGTCTAGATCTTGGATGTCCTCCAAAGGCCATGTGTCCAAGGCTTGGTCCCTGGCACCACTGGGAGCGGGTGAAGCCTTCAGGGCTGGGACCTGGCGATGGGAAGTCATGTCATCGAGGCTGCCATCGGCAGCTACCCTGGGAGTGTGACCCCTTCTTCATGCATTCTTTCACCTCACCACAAGCCCAGAAGCAACAAGGCAGACACACTATGGACTGAAACCTTTGAAACTATGAACCAAAATAAATGTTTTCACTTTATAAGCTCTTTATCTTGGGTATTTTCACACAGCCACAGAAAGCTGACTTACAGACATTTACCCTGGGTTGACAGAAACACAGTCATTAGTTTCCACTGGTCAAACATATTTAATTTTGTAACTGGTAGTAGGCTGCAAAGGTAGATTTGCATACATTCTCCTAACAGCATTTTGTCTAAAAACCTATACTGAGGTCTGTTGATCTGTGCGTGAGTAAACCTGGGAACCTGAGATGAAATCACGACAGAATGCAATTTTCTTGTGTGCTAGAATTGTAGCAATGTACCTTTCATATTTCGTATTTCATCTTATTGACTTCATCAATAAACCAAAATGGGATTTAATGATCACAAGCGGCATGATTAAAAACTCCAAAGGCTGGGTTCGATTACACTGCTATTAATATTTAATGAAAAATGAGACTTGCTTTGTTTTATGAAACAGTAAGCCAAGTCCCAAAGAGATAAGCCCTGAATGTAGAATGAAGGTTGGACTATATAGATGGATTAGAGAAAGGATCAACGAACTTGTGAAATACAGAATCGATAACGTTCAGGAGAAAACAGCATTTGCAATTGGCATAAAAAATGATTTAGAAAGCCAGCGTCTGTCCTCCTTCCTGTGCCTCAGTTTCTACTCCCTGACTGTCCTTACCTTAGACTCCTCACCCTGGACCACACATCAGAAGTTCCAGGTATTCCCACCCCTCCCCCACACACACCCTCCCCCCTCAAGATTAAGGTCCCAGGAATACACAGACACACACACACACACACGCACGCACGCACGCACGCACGCACGCACCCCCCAAGATTAAGGTCCCAGAAATCTGGGACAACTGCGGCACGGGTCTCATAAAGAATGTCCTCGGGAAATCTGAAATGTGCATCCAGGGTTAGCAGAAAAACTAGATTTCCTGGTCTGCCAGCCATGGGCCTTGGGCCACTGACCAACACCTGCTCTTTTTCTCAGCTGTAGAATGGAATCATCCCTCTGAAGAACGGCTTCCCAGCACCCAGCACGTCTCCCTGCCTCCACCCTCCGCACCATACATAGTTACGGGAGGTGAGTGAGTCGTGGTCAGTCACATTCCATATACAATTATAGTAGTTTATGTTTCGAGATTGACGTATGTTGTGATTTAGATGTAAAATGTCCCCCCAAAAGTCTCCTGTGTTCAGAGGTGGAGCCTTTGTAAGGTGACTGGATCATGGGCATGTTATTCACTGATGAATCTATAACTAAAGGTGCTGTCAGGGGGTGGCACCTGGCAGAGAGAGGCAGGCCACTGGGGTGGGACCTGGAGGGCTCCATCTCCCTCCCTGGTTCCTCTCTCCTCTCTCTGTTTCCTGGCCACCATGATGTGAGCAGCTTTCCTTCGTCAGACCCTTCCTCCATGCTGTCCCTGCCTCGGAACCAGCTGACCAGAGACCGTAACAGCCAAAACAAGACTCTCTTCCTTTACATTGTGGCTACTGTGGATTTTGTTCCAGCAGTGAAGAAAGTAACTAAGACAAAATGTATCACAAACACCAGTGTGAAGTGCTCCAACACTGCACCTAGAAAAGCTAACATGCAGAACTCAGCACCTGCAAATGCAGTCACTAACAGCACCTTCGGCTTAGAGTCCAGGGACCCAAAAGGCAACACACGCTGTACCTGTGAAGAAGGGTCTGGTACAGTGTCCCCTCTGTAAACGTGATGTCCTAAAAGCTGAGTGCTGGGCTGTGGACGCACGGACTCCCAACCCAGGTGGTCTGAGAGACTGAACACCACACTGTGGCTTTAGGAGACCAAACCTCCGGGGCTGTGGTTGGACATTGTTTGTCCGCTCTGAACACTTGTGTTGACATTTCATTGCCGTGTTGAGGCATTGAGGGTGGAAACTTAGTCTCACATGGTGTTCAGAATTACGACCACCGGGAGGCATCTTAGGGTTAGGTACAGGCACGAGGGTGGAGCCCCAGGATTGAACCCTGCAGCTTTATCCTGTGTCTCCAGTCTCCACACTATGCTGCCCTGCACCCCTCAAGGCCCTGCCAGCAAGACTGCCATTACCAGACACAGCCCTGAGGCCTTGGCCCTCCCAAACTGTGAGCCAAAAGAAATCTCTTTTCTTTATAACTTACCTAGTCTCCAGTACTGAGTTAGCAGCAACTGAAAACAGACCAATACCATCATCAAGGCTGCGTGTTGGGAAATACTCCCATGTTTGCACACCACATGCCCAAGCATCCAGCCTCCGGAGGGGACCCGAGCAACAGAAATCAAAAATTCTGATTCTCAGCATCAGAGAAATAGTGAACATTTTGAAGGAAGATCATTCATCTACATTGGTGATAAGGTCTTTTATCTGTTTCAGAGGAAAAGATACAGGCAGACATCTCATTGGGAACCCTTAGACAGAGTTCTCAGGTTTCTAGCAAGGAAAGAATGGTAAGAAAGTAATTTACAGAACTGCTTATTACCCTTTTAGGTTGGGAAGAATCATTTGTCATTTTTTCCAGCATTCTGTCCTAGTGAACATAATGAGGATCTACGAGGGCTCCACAACTGTTTCTCTGGTCTTTGAGGACATTGTCTATGTCCAGTTTTCACTCTCATGTTTCTTTGAGGTTGGACTATTGTGCATATAAGAAACACACCCACTCACACATGCATACACGCACACACGCACACACATACCCCCCCCAGAAGCCACATCTCTGCAAGTGTAGTGCTAGAGTGAAAGAGGGGCGAATTACTAGATAAATTAAACTGCAGAAAACATGCAGAATGATTTCCAAAAGGAGGCCAGCTGCAGGTTAAATGCTCAGCCAACTAAAGGAATTTGAATTGTCTGAAATAGCTGAAAATTTAGCCTGCTGAGACAATGAGGCCAACATCAAAACGTTGACTCGGTTGTTTTGGGTCTCAATTCAGGAAAGGAGCTCGGGATGTGACCAGCTCCTATCTGGAAATGCCACACCTAGCGACAAAGAGTTGGTGTGGAAAACACTTCCCTTAGCTTTTATCTCAGAAGACAAGAAAGAAAGATGCCTTTAGATGTCACTCATAAGAGACCTGCCGTGTTATTTAGGATAATGTTGCTGCAAAATAAACTACATGACCCCACAATAATCTTTGTGTTTGCTAATTTCTGACTCACTTCATCAAAGGGCCAAAAGTAGAGCAAGCAAAACTGAGAAAATGCGCTTGCCTCTTTTTCCTAACGTCACATTTTCCAGTGATTCAGTGCAGTTCTCACCATATCGCCTTTGAGATTGTACTCAGCGAAGCTGAGTGTAAACAGATCTGTCCGGGAGGCACCTAGAATGCCAACCAGCGGGGCACCTGCCTGCCAGATCTCAGGGGCAGAGAAATCCCAACAGTGTAACATTACCTTTTAATTACAATCAGACATGTTTATTTCTGTAATGTGCTTCCATGAATGCTAACTTCTAAGTTAAATAAATAATGGTAAGTATTTTGCTGAAGTAACGTGTGACACTTTTCTAATATTTCACAGTTTTTAGAGGACATCTTAATCTTTGACCCTCAAGCTCACAGTACCAGGCAGCCAGCATAATAGTATAATATCCAGGTTATAGAACAGGATTCTGAGGGGCAAAAAGATTGAGTAACTTTACAAAGTCACACAGCAAATAACTAAGAATAAAATCCGCATCTCTCTTCTGGTGTGCTTTCTCTTCTGAAGGACAAAGACGTGGAACTATGACATCAGAAATTCTCAGGTCATAACTGATGCTCAGAAATGCATTTCAGATGCTGTGTGTGTTGCCACAGTCCAGTTATATTTAAAACAAGGAAGATGGAAGGGACAGGCAAGTTGATGTTTGGGATTTGAAGTTGTTAATAAATGAATGAGAAGAAAGTTGTTCTCTCTTTCCAGTCCAACTTACCCTACCAGGACTCAAATCTTCAAATGGGGTGAAATAAGCAGGTAAGAAGAAATTAAAAGCAAACTAGTAGTTAATAAAGGGAATGTGAGCAAGTCATTAGCCCAAATTATACCCCAAATGCCCTTGAGCCTATTGGTGTGGCCCAAGGAACTGTGATGTATGGAAAATGTATTGGATGTGCAGGTGGGGGACACAAATGTTCAGCAAGGACAAAAAAGAATGAAACAGACTCTCGAATCTTACTTGGTGATTGTAGGATGTGTCCTGCCAGGTTTACAGAACTAATTAAATGAAGGTTGTCTACGCACTCAATAGTAGAAATCCCCTGGGAATAGGGGCCTCCAGTCTTCTGAAGGTGATGTAGACAGTCAACAAGCATTTGAAAATTAAGCAGTGATCGGTAGCGGGCCCCACAGCTCCACTAAGAAAGAGAGGAGAGAGATCACGTCTTCTTGCCTCAGTTCCTCCCTGGGTAGATGGGCCAGTACATGGATTTCAGCACGACACTGATACAAGTATCAGGGCACCAGAGGTGGAAGGAGAAGCTGGGAAAGGTCGAATTACATGGATTAGTACTGCTCAAAACTCAGACTCCGAAGCTGAATAACTGATGGACATAAATCCTATAATGTGAGGTCTCAGGATCATGTCTTCGGCTCTGATTTTTTTTTAACAGCTTGTCCTTTGGAAGCTGTTAAAAATTTTAAAGTATCTTGTCCTTCAGTGGAAATGTTGTACAATAAATTGTTGTTTCAGGTTTACTTGTATTTTTATGAGATTATATTACCATTGTTAAATTCTGTAAGTCTTTTTAAATGTGTTTTTAAATGAAAAATTTATTTCTTAGAACAGTTTTGAGTTCACAGAAAGATTGGGCAGAAAGTAGGGAGACTTTCCATCTACCTCCAGCCCTACAAAGGAGTGGTACTTCTCTAACAGTGGGACCAAGCTACACTGATGCTTCATTAGCATCCACAGTCCACCACTTATTTGGAGTCCACTCTCAGCGTTGCATATTCTATTGGTTTGCACACATGTATGATGGCACACATACATCGTTAGAGTACAGACAAGGTTATGCCCTTGAACATCTTCCACACTCCTCCCTGCCCCAGTCCCTGCCAACCACTTATCTCACTACTCTCTCCATGATCTTGTCTTTTCTAGAATGTCATATAGGAGGAATCGTATCCTATGCATCCTTTTCAGATTGGTTTCTTTCACTTAGTGATATGCATTTAAGTTCCACCCATGTCTTTTCATGGCTTGATAGCTTCTTTCCTTTTAGTGGTGACTAAATATTCCATTTTATGCATTTGCCATGGTTGATCTACTAAAAGACTGTGACAGTTAGGGTGGAGGGTCAACTTGATTGGCTTCAGAATCCTCCCAGGGGATTGGTGGAGCACACTTCTGGTGTGTCTGGGTGAGTCACCGAGGGGTGAACTTGGGGTCCATATCTGGCCCCTCACCCCTTTCTCTCTGGCACTCTTCTCCTGATCTTCTTCCCAGCCACCGTGAACTAAACAGCTTTGCTCCACCACACCCTTTCACCATGATGGTCCTGCCTTGGAGCAGTGGACCATGAACTGAATCCCCTGAAACTGTGAACTAAAGTAAATCTCTTCTCTTAAAGTTGTTGGTGTTGGGCATTGTGTCCCAGCAATGGGAAAGCTGACTAATATAAACATCTTGGTTCCTTCCAAGCTTTGACAATTATAAATAAAGCTGACCTAAACATTCACGTGCTGATTTTTGTTTGGACATAAACTCTCAGTTCATTTGAGAAAATACCAAGGAACACAGTTGTTGGACTGAATAGTCATAGTATGTCTAGCTTTGTAAACAGCCACCAAACTGTCTCCCAAGGTAGCTGTGCCACCAACCAGCAGTGAGTGAGAGTCCATATCATATCATCACACATGCTTCATATCATCGTCACACATTTTCTGTTGTCAGTGTCTGGGATTTGGGCCATTCTTATAGGTGTGTAGTGGCATCTCCTTATTGTTTTCTTTTTTTCTTAATTTTGCGGGTTTTAAAATTTTTATTAGTCCATGTTTGCAGCATAAAACAATGACATTCATCATGAGGATTTTGTACATGTACATATACATCTTCATTCTATATACTCTTCCTTCCTCCCCGCCTTTCTCCTACCTCTGTATCTTGGTCCTCTTCCTGTCTGTTGCTTTAAAAATCGCATTTCCCTAATGAGGGATGATGTTGTGCATCTCTTCATATGGTTATTAATTTTTAAAGAGAAGAAAAAGCTGGAGCACTTCCACAGACTTTCAAGACTTACCTACATGATTTGAGACAGTGTGGCGTTGATGTAAGGACATATTGTATATACAGACAGGTGGGACCAAATAGAGAATGCCCAGAAATAGACACCCATGTGTACAGCCAGCTTTAACTGTGAAAGATCATCTTTACACAAAATGTTGCTGGAACTACTGAATATATGTATAAAAGTAAACTAATTTCAACATTTACCTTATGTCACATTAGAAAAATAAATATTGATCTCAGACCTAAATATAACAGCTAAATTATAAAACTTCCAGAATAATACATAGAAGGAAATCATTGTGACTGTGGATTAGGCAATGATGAATTAAACAAGACAGAAAAAAATGAAACCATAGGAATAAATATTAGTGCTATAAACATAATCAAAATTACAAATTTTGCACTTCCTTCCCTTCTTTTTTTTTTTTTTTAAGCAGGGAGACAGTATTCAGAATTTAATCCAGAGCCTTCACACTAAGCTACATTTTCAGCTATACCCTTTTAAAAATTTTTTCGAAACAAGGTCTCATTAAGTTGTCCAGGCATTACTCAAACTTTTGATCCTCCTGTCTCAGCCTCTCAAGTACTAGGATTATAGACATGAATCCACTGATGAGTATAGTCCTTCTGTGACCCAATCACCTTTCTGTCGGGGAACACTTTAAACCTAAATCGTAACAATGAGGTATCTAAAGTAGTCAAATGCATAGAATGGGAAAGTGTCGTAGGAGTTACCAGGGCTGGAGTGTAGCAAGGGGGAGTCATGATACGCAGGCGTCGACTCAGGTCAGCAAGAGGAAGCGCTCTGGATGCCGTCGTTTGTCCCAGCAGTCAGCAATGCTGCACCGAGAACTTCATTAGGGGAAGAGCTCGTGTGAAGTGTACTTAGCATAGCACAGTTTCAGAAAACGATATGACGCCATTGAGCAACAAGAACAGATCGGTCACTGGCGCGTGCATCCGCGTGGATGGATCGTGAAACATCATTCCACCAAGAGGCACTGAAGCAAAATATTGTACAGTGTATGTTTCCTTCTGCTTCAAGTCCTAGATCGGGCGGAAGGGCAGTAACCCAAAGCAGACTCGTCGTCTAGGTCCAGTCTGAGAGGGGGACTGACTGCAAAGGGGAGCAAGGGCACCTCCTGGGGGTCCGAAAGTCTCTGCGTCTTGGCTGTGGGGATGGTTGTGAGACATCCCGATCGCCTCCATCAGCGGATGGATGGGTGGAGAAAGTGCAGTCTGTACACGTGATGGAGTGCTAACTCAGCTGTAAAGAATAAACTAGAGTCATTTGGAAGAAACTGGATAAATCTTTCGTTAAATACTGCATGGTTTGTCTAATATGAGAAACCCAAAGTATAAATAATTTAAGAGACAACATCAAAGAGAGATGGTAGGAAACGGAGGTACTCTGTGGAGGCGGAAAGGAGCTTTGCGGAGAGGGGAGTAAAAAAGATCAAGATGCGATTTGTGTACCGGTTCCCCAAGATGCATGTAATTACTGTGCATCGCAAATGTGCACTAATAAAAATTTGTTTAATTTATAAAAAGACTCTGAAATTACCAAAAGTATAGCAAACTCTGAACTTAAAATGAGTGGTGTAAATTATACTATGGTAAAGTGGGGAAAAAGAAAGAGTAAAAAATAACAGTAGGTATAAAATTCCTTAGAAATAAAAATATAGACATTAAAAATTCAATAAATCAAAAAATTGAATGAATCTTAAATAGATGACAAAAGAGAATTAGAGAGTTGGAAGCTAGGAACGAAGAACTGACCTATAACTCAGGCCAGAGAAAGATTTTGTTTGAACGAGACAACAGTTAACAGATGTGGCGGGAAGATCTAGAGACCACAATATACTTTTTAGGAATTTCATTAAAAGAGAATAACTAGAAATAATTAGTTCATGAGATAATTACTGAAAATTTCTAGAACTGTGCGAATAACTCAGTCTTTCAGACAATTCACTCTGAGCTATAATCACAGTAAATGAAAATAAAACCTCAACCCACACATGGTTATGAAATGGCAGAATATCAGAAATAAAGATGACATCTTCAAGCTAACACACAAAGAAGATCGGTTACCACAAAGGAGTAACAAATAGCCTGCAGACTTACAATCAGCAATAGTGGAAAATTATCTTCAAAGTGCCAAGGAAAAGTAATTTTCAACTTTGAACTCTGAACATGATCTTCCTTCAAATGGAAGGGCAGCACAAAGCCCCTCTCTGAGGGTCAAAGACTGACAGCCTACCACCTGCAGCTCCCTGGAAGAGCAAATTAGGGACATTCTTCTCTGCCATAGCAAAAGAAAACCCAGAGGAAAAGACTAGGGTAGGGGAACATTGGCACGATCAGAAACAGATCATTAATTTAATTAGCCACTGACTATGAAAAATGACTCTTCTATGGCTTAAAATATTAAAATCAGAGTCACCATGACAAATGGGATTGGGAAACTTCTGTTCTAGAGAAGGTAAAAACCAGCATACAGAGTAAATAATGTTAGATTCTACTGGAAAAATTCATACTAAAACATGTTAACAAATCAAAGGGTGAGCACTAAATCATGTTTCATCAAGTTGAAAATTTAAATATGATGAAGTCATGAAAAATGTAAGGAATTTGGGTGCTGTCTCCCCATCTTGGGAAGCCACAGTGTAGAGTTCGACTCTATCAACCCCAGTAAATGTCATTGTTAGCATATTTTCCCCTGGTTCCCAAATTATTCCCTACCCTAATAGAAACCTTCATGACTAGATAGACCGCTGAATGGTTAAGTGACTTTATAGTCTATCTACAGCTGGCTTTGGGGATTAATGATGCTTAAAATTAAAATTTGCTTTTGCTGTTGTTGTTATTGTTATATCTCTTTTGTTTCTCTCTTAATTTCTTATTACATGTCACATATACAGAGGAAGGGATTAATGATAAAAATTTCAGCCCAATTAGTTATCACAAACTGAATATAATTGTATAACCACCACCTGGGTCAAGAGAGAAGATCTTAATACCAAGAAACTCTTGTGTGGTTTCTTCTTCCTCCAAACAGTTCCAAATACTTCTACCACTATAGTTCAGTTCTGCCTGGTACACACATAGATAGATGATAGATAGATACATAGGTAGGTAGATAGATAGATAGATAGATAGATAGATAGACAGACTACATAGTCTTCTATATCTGACTTTTTCAGTTCATATTTTTGTGAAATTCATCCATAATGCTGTGTGTTTATATTTATTGCCATACAGTACTATATGGCTCGCAAATCCCATAAAATATGCAACTTTCTGGTGGAAAATAGTATATTTTAGGGGCTGGGGATTTAGCTCAGTGATTAGAGCACTTGCCCTGCAAGCACAAGGGCCTGAGTTCAATCTCCGGCACCACAAAAAAAAAAAAAAAAAAAAATAGTACAAAGAATTCTCATAAAATCTTTTATCCCTATAGTTTGATATTGTACCATACATGCTGTATTGTTTTCTATTTTCTGGGCCTACTTGAGAATATAACCTCTAACTATTTCAGCACATATTTCTTCAAAAATGAGGACAATTTACATAACTACCCTATAATTTAAAGATTGAGAAATTTGCATGAATGCTGCAAATCTTCAAATTTCACCAACTGTCATTATAATGTTCTTTATTAGGTGAAGAAAAACTACTCTGGTCATGGATCTAGTCCATGATTATTGTGTCTTACATTTAGTTACCATATTTTAATCTCCCTTAATCTTAGTTTTTCAGGATTTATGTTTCGTCGTATAGACTTTTTTTTTTTTTTTTTTTTTTTGGTGCTGGGGATCGGGTCCTTGTGGTTGCAAGGCAAGCACTTTAACCGCTGAGCTAAATCCCCAGCCCCGGACATTTTGAAAGGAAATCAAATCCGTTATTTTGTAGAAAGTACCTTGGGTGGATTTATGATATTTCCTTAGGGGTTTGACTCAAGGCATCCAGTTTTGGCACGAATAACATAGCAGTGACCCTACATTCTTTTCAGCACATCCTAGCTGGAGGGACAGGGTAGCAATTTGTCCCAATCCTAGTGACTCTAACTTTTAGACACTAAGGATTCTCCCCTGAAACAGCTATTATTACAATTTTTGCCAAATGATGATTTTCCAATTCTATCAACCCTTCTACACTTACTGGTTGGCATTCTGTAGGAAACCTCTTTGCATCAATCCCTTTATCCATGAGTTTCTGTACATGTGAAGGGACAGAATCTTATTCTCCTGAGAATGTTACAATCCACAGCTAATTAATGTTGGTGCTCACTTCTCCCAGCCTTTGCCTGTAGCATCCCTTCAAATTGGCTCTGTATTCTTTTAAAAAGTCCTCATGATTCTTTGAGCAGTTTCTTACTTTCTTCAACAATCACCCATTCTGGACTTACCTTGTTTTCCCCAGTTCCAGTACTAGAATAAGTTTATTTATCCAAGGAGCCATTTATTTTTAACTAACAGTATATTTAGAAGCAAATATGTTGGCACGAGGTTTGTTGATTGCTGCTAGGGTGTCATTTCTATTGGCCTTTAGTGGATGGAGCTAGGAAAACATTTATACAAAGAGAAAGAGATAATACATATCATGAATTCTTACTGATTGTTCCAACTCTATTTCAATAACCAATCACATTGCAAAAACATGGGGCTAATTCTGCCTTTCTGTATATTCAGATTTATCATTGCCCTTTCCATCGATGAAAAACCTGGTTCCCATTATCCACCATGTTTACTTATTGCTTAATCCTACGATAAACTACGATACACAGAAAGTAATTTCAGAGTTGCTAACCCACACTAAACATCCTCTTCAGAGTTCAGGATTTATTTACAATTGCTTGTCTCTAGCCTGGGTCCTAGGGACATACAGTCTAAATGTTGTATTCAGAAATCACTTGGATTAGGTTATTTTTTTCCCTTCAACGTGGTTCTGAAATAAAGTTAAGCTCATCTATTTCACTTTGTATACATTTTAGGGTTTCTTCCCTCTCTCTGTTGACTTTATTTTACTTACTGTGTATATGAGACATTAATGTCGCTCCAGAAGTCTGAAATACACAAAAAGGGACATTTGGGAATATCGCTGCCTCACCCTGCCACACTGCACATTGCCCCTCCATCCTCTGTCCCCACCTCCTGTGAGTAACCAGTTTTACAACTGGGATTTAACAAATTCATCTATAGTTTCAACTTTTTCATAGAAATCTGCAAAATAATCTTTTATGTATTTAAAAACCTGTTTCTATTTCCTATCGCCCTGTCATTTCATATTTTGTACATTTGTCTTTTCTCTTTTCCCTCTTTCTTGCTTAAATTAGCCAATGATTTGTTTATTTTGTTCATTTTTTTTAAAAAGTCAGAATTCTGACTTATTAATTGTATGTACTGTTTTTCTACTATCCACCTCATTAAGATCAAGCTTTATGTTATCTTGTCTCTCATTTAGTTTACTGTGTCTTCTTTTTCTACCTTTCAGAGTCAAAATTTTAATAAGTTCATTTTATTCATTCATGTTTTTCCGTGCATGTGAGGCAATGGCTTGTCCCTCGACTACCATTTTAAATATAGAATACAGATTATAGTGTATGATGGTTTATTAATTTTTAGGATATGTTTGGCGTCTGTTAATATTTCCTCTTTCACTCAACAGTTGTTTAATAGCACTTCTTTAATCTCCAAGACAGGGGAAGGCCTTTATTTATGATTAATTTCCAATTTATTGCCTTATGATCAGAGAGTGTTATAATTTTATGTTTCTGCTTTATAGAATATCCTGGTCCTTTCTTTATACTGCATATATCATCAGTTCCAGTCAGCACTGTGTGGGCACTTTTGAAAAGCCATATTATTAGGTAGGCATGGTGGTGCATGCCTGTAATCCCAGCACTCAGGAGATGGAGCAGGGAGACGCACATGTGTTGGAGGCCAGCCTGGACTACACAGTGAGACACTGTCTCAAAAAAAACAAAAAAGCTGTATTATCTCATCAGCATATAGATGTTGATATGTAATCATAAAATCCACCTTATGTGGAGCTTCAGTAGCCCTATTTATGTATTGTCCACTTGGACTGGTGTGTCTAGGAATGGGTATTTCACTCTCCAGTTGTTAGTGTGTTCCTATGGCTTTTGTCTCTCCTGAAGTGTCTGCTTCATACAGGTGTGTGCTATATTACTTGGTGCATAAATATTCATACCTGTTGTATATTCCTTGTCAATTTAGCCTTAGAAAATTGTCCTTTTTAGTCCTGTTTAGTGGGTTTTTTTGTTTTTGTTTTTGTTTTTTTACTCAAATAATACTTTGCTGACACCAGGATAGCATCTCCTGCATTCTTGTTTCCATTTATTCTGGTTGAACTTTCCCATCCATTTATTTTAGTCCTTTCTGAGCCACTAATTGTTCTAGGGTAAGATGAATTCCTTTCGTGCCACAGCCATGTCTTGTTTTGTGACCCACATTTAAAATGTTTTTAAACATTAGTTAAATCCTCTCACATTATTATGAATGGTATATTTGGTCTCAATTCTATCATATTTTTTGTTATAACTCACTAGGTAAGACATTTTCTCTTTCTTTTTTTATGTTTTATTTTAATTTTATTCTTAATATTTTTATTAAGAAGATGATTTGTACCTTTGAATTTTTACATTTACCATCTGGTTTATCCATTGTTAATCAATCATTTAACTTCTATATATTACACAATCAATGAGCTTATTGCATTTTCCCCTTTTCTCTCCCTTCTCATACTATTTTTTAAAACTGCATTATTTCTAATTTCCAAAACATATGACATTAATATATCATGTATCTACTCATATCCAGACCTGTGTTATAGGCTTAGCTCTACAATTAAAATACATGAAAAGTTTACTATCTTGGGCTCTCTTTTGTTTCTTTCTATCAGTGCCTATTTATATTCTTAGTTTTGAATTTCTGGTTCCAGGCATGTGTATGTATGAACCTATCTACACACACGCACACACACACAATTGTGGGGAAATACATTTATACCTTTGTCTAGATCTGTACGTACACCTACCTGCATTTGGTCTGGAATGTTGCCACACACTTTCCTCTGCTTCAGTATGAGGTGCTGGAGGAAGGCTGCATCCTCACCAGCTGAAATGTTTCTCTCCTTTCTATTTTCTGCTCCAGTGGCTTCCTGTAGACGCAGACCACTTGCCCCTCCCCTATTTAGTGGACAGGGCTGCTGGTTCGGATGTTTAGGGTCATTCTCCTTGTGACAGTTTCGTATTTCAGGGTAACAAAATATGATTTCTTTTTCTAGGTGATATTTTTTAAGGGAACCAGGTAGAGTGGTTGGTTGTATGTCCTTTGACTTTTAAAAATACTATATTTTTGTCTTACAGAATTTAAATTTTCTCTCTCTCTTACGTTGTTTGTTCTTCAAACTTCAGTTTCCTTAGGTTACTTCTTTCTTTTTACTTTCTTATCATCAAAAGTGCTGCCTTTCCAAGGCAGTCTCCTGGGGCCCCCACCCTCCAGGGTTCTTTCTCTGAGATCAGTGTCAGGGAGCAGAGCTCCTTTGCAGTCCGTTTGGTGGTGCCGGAATCTGAAGTGGACTTTTGGAGGGGTGGCTTTAGTTCAGTCTTAGTTTCCCCTTCTGAGTCTTTTTATTTTTCTTGAGACTACCTGGCTCTCTCCTGCAAAATCCTAGAAACAAGCCCAAGAAAATAACACATGGGAAATTGTGGCTTACGTTTAGCATTTAGGTGATAGGAAGTCATGTTTTTTGTTTTCCAGTTATATTTTAAAAAAACACACAAAGTGGAATTTGTGTGCTTTTCTCTGTCTGTGGACTTGCATTCTTTTTGGAGGCTGTGTAGAGAAACCACAATGGAGGCAGCCACCTCTGCCTCAGCTTCCCCAGGTGTGCTAGCTCTGTCATTTTAGAAGATGACATCCTGGCGTCCCTGGCTCTGGATTCTTGGCCTTTCTGGATGAGAATCAGAGTCTGGTGATCCTCTCTTCCTATGATATCATGAAGAGCAAGACTTAGCTCCGAGACCACCAACACGATGGCTATTCCTCTCTGGACAGACAAGGAATGACCCAGTTTCTGAAGGACACACAGACTGTCTGGACCACACCACGAACCTTGCTTCTTCCCTCTTGTTTGGGATTCTCATCATTCTCAGGAAGATGGGAGAAGCAGTGTAATATCTTCACATTTATTTCACCCAGCCCTTTGAGTCTGTGTTCTTTGTAAAAGCTCACAATGCTCAGAAGTTCCACCATCGGAACAAATAAGCCAATTCCTAATGAGAATAGTGCCATCACCGATTCTGGTTAGAAAAGGGTCTCATTCCATAAAAGGACAAAACATTCCCTTGATAGTTTTCCCCTCGTGGGTTCCAAAATACAACAGCAGGTCCTAGAGGTGTTTCATGATCTAGTCTTGCCCAAGATTATACATTACAGCCATTATTGCTTTGGAGAAGAACGTAGAAGTCAAACGATTTTATGCAAATATTTTTATCACTTAGCAAACGATCCACCCAGATTTCTTCTGCTGTCTCCATCCTCCCCTGCAGGTTGCAAGGTCAGTGTTCAGTGTTTGCTACTCTGAATCAACAGAGAGAATATTTTTTTTGAAAGTTCCAATTCAGATCACCAAATCTCCAGGGGCAAAAAACACTCTAAGTAAATTGTGCTCAATTGTGCCTCTTGTACTTTCACTTTTGTAGCTAGGCCATTACAGACCCATTTGATGCATTTTAAATGCCAGAGCAGATGGGTAGAATTCAAGGGATAATGAATATTCATCCCCACAAAACAAACCAGGAATCAATGCTGTAGTGGCAGTGGCACTGCTCTACAGGAGTCACTTGTCAAATGGCCCCTAACTACACTGGTTTTCTGCCCCATTTCTCAGCTCGCTCTCTCTCTTTTTCTCTCTTCCTCTCTCTCTCTTTCTTTCTCTCTCTCTTTATTTCTCTCTCTCTCTCTCTCACTTTTTCTATTGTTGGACTCAGTACCCAACACCCACAACTAAAAGGAAAAGAGGATTAATTGGGCTCGTGGTTTCAGGGGTTCAGTCCATGGTCAGCAGGTGGCAAGCCAGAAACATCATGGTGGAAAAGCATTGTGGAATAAAGATGCTTAGTTCATGTGGCTAGGAAGCAGAGCAGGGGAACTGCACCAGAGAAGAGGGAACCAAAAGGACCAGATATAAACCTCAAATTCACACCTCTCTGACCTGCCCAGACACACCCAGGAGCATACTCTCTCTACCAATCTGCTAGGTGTTTCTTAATCCAATGGAGTTGATAAATGAGGACTAACAGTCACATTCTCCCTCAGAGTATTTTTGTATACACAATTTTAACATCAGCTAAATGTTATGAGAAAATTGTGTAAACATGGGAATTTTTGTAAGAATCATAAAGCATTTTCCAGACATTCCCTGGTGAATATCCTAACTCCCTTCTAAACTCTCTACACAATAGAAACAAAAATATGCAGAGATGGAAAATAAGTCACCAGGTATCGACACTAAGTATTCATATTCAGCCTCAGGATCCATATGGCAACAGTCTTAGTCACTGACCTTGTTTGTCTTGGGGCTTCATAAACACATTTATCACCCCACACGCAGACACACACACACACACACACACATACTGAAATCCCTGTTGGGCGCAATGGGACATGATTGTAATACAAGCTACTCAGGATACTGAGGCAGAAGGAGCCCAAGTTTGAGGACAACCTGGGCAACTCAGTGAGACTCTGTCTCAAAATAGAAAATGAATTTTAAAAGTCTGCTTATCAAGCCCCCTGTGTTGTATGTCTGTGTCTCTTCTAGCTGCTTCCTGATAGGCAGAGTGCAGCACTGGTGCCCCTCTGGTTTGTTTCCCTTGCCCTCAGCTATAGATCCCAGGTTCCCTCTTCCCTTCTTCCTTCCTTAGCCTGGATTCTACCTGGTGGCAGTATCACCCCTCACATGCACAGACCCTCATGCCCTCCTGCCACCAGGCCACCTCCTTGCAAGCCAAGCTTTCTACCTTCTCTGGGGCTACTTCTCAAATTCTGCTCACAAAATACCCCTGGCATACTTATACAGGGAAACTTCGAGGCAGACTCTAGAGCTAAAATGTTCTTTTTAAAAAAGAGCAAATTTTCTTTTATTTATTTGTTCATTTGCCTTGCAGTTCTGGGGATTGAGCCCAGGGCTTTGCACATGCAAGGCAAGCACTCTAAAACTGAGCTATATCCTCAACCTGCTAAAACCTTCCTGAGCCCTTGTGTTTTCTGGTTAGAACTGATGTGATGTTGGCTTTCTAGTCTATTTGTTCACTAGGTGAAGTATCTAGCACCAAATAAAACTGAAACTCTAGGAAAAGATACTTTAATTGTGCAGCACTTGGATTCACCTCTTCACATGCTTGTAAATCGCAGATAAAGCATACAGCTGATGCACAATAAATGCTAACTGGCTAGCACAGAAGTCTAGACAGTTGTCCAGGAATGGCCTCCGTGGCCGCCCTTGTGTGTCGCCAGACCCACAGGACATGTCAAGTCCTTTTCATCACAGTGGCTCAGGAAGCCCCTGCCAGTGCTCCAAGGTGGGCCCAGGGAAGAAGTGGTCTGCTGTGACATGAGGCAGGTCTCTTTCTGCTCCACCACTTAGCTGCAAAACCGAGAGGGTGGAGTAGCTTGTTCTTCTGGCTCCAGTTCCATGCACAATTCCACCCTGTGCGTAGAATAACCTCATACAATCCTTTCAAGTTTTCTCCCCAGAGGAAGAGCTTTAAAAACAAATAAGAAGGCTGGGGATTTAGCTCAGTGGTTAGAGTGCTTGCCTAGCAAGCACAGGGTCCTGAGTTCAATCCCTGGCGCCAAAAAACCAAACAAACAAACAAAAAAAAAAAAAAACAAATAAGAATTATTTACAATTAATTACCAGTTACCTCTGTGTAAATGGATGTCCCCTATATGCTTGACTCTCCCAGGTTAACGTTTCTTCTGAAATAGTAATATCAAAAGACACTAATTTGCTTAGGAAATCTTTTGCTCCAGTCGTCCTGGTTCTGGGGCAGTCATCTCTTTCTACAGCCCCCTGTTGAAGTTGCTCTAGTTCCAAATGCATGAAAACTGTGCTAATGAGATATTTCTCTACCTGTATTTGTGGAGAGATCCATCAGCCAACCACAATCCTGATTTTAGGAGATTCATCCTCAATTTCACACGCTGTGCTGCCAGGAGGGTTGCGTTCCCTTCAGGCAAAGCCCAAGGGACAGTGCACTTTGCCTCTGTTCTTCTACTGCCCACGCAAGAGGATTTGGAAGAATAACATTTTAATGGCTTGGAAACTGTTCCCAACAGAATTATCTGAGAGGATTTTTCAAGGGTTACATCACTAAATGACCAAACAAAGACACAGTGTCTGGCTGCCGCCCGCATGATCCTCTGCGAGCCATGTTTTTGTAATGATGTAGCAGGATTCAGACACGCCTCCTTCCTAAGTGGCAAAGGGAATATTAGCAAGGAAATCAAATCCTGGACCTCTGAACTACAGCCATCAAAGCCTCTTAAAACCAGAGTAAACTAACTCTCCTTGGTGAGTTTTTCTCCATGAGAAGAGCTAAAGAGCGGGGGGCCTGGTGGGCACGGAATGCACGTGCCCTCCTGTGACCTTCACAAGATCCCCAGGGGATGGGTCCATTAGTGTCCCTGTCACTCAGAAGGGGACACTGGAGGCTTTCCAGAGCCGGCTGCTTTGCCCAGCTACCGAAGCAAGAGATGGAGATGATCCCCAGGTAAATGGGATCCTCAAGACCCCATTCTTCACGGTTGATTCTGATTAAGCAAGATTGAAATAAAGGAAGAAAAATATTGCATCAATAAAATGTTGTCATTCTGTTCTCCGTGGAGCTCAAATCGTTCCTTATTAAAGTATAATCTTGAATTCTTTTCAAAAGCCCTTTGGAAGGATAAAGAGAATTAATTTGAATTAAACATCATTGTGTTGGCTTTCAGGGTATTTGCCAGAATTTTTGTTTCTGTAATAGGTTACATACTCTGCTCCAGGGCTGTCTCCAGCTGACCTGATTTAGCAATGAAATTCCCCTTTGTGCTCAAAGCACTAGACTGACTTCGCGTAATGCTCGCCATTGGCTCCCTCTGCTTCTGGATGGGAAACAGCACCCTCCACTATTCCTCTTCCTCCTGTATCATACATCCTTCCCACCCACCTCAGAGATGCACTCATGAGGCTCTCTCAGCTATAGGGGACACCTGCCTAGGGAACGTCTTCGCACTCCCAGGAGTTGGCGGTGAGGCTAGTATTCGAGAGGCCAGCAAAGGCACAATCCCTCTATGGTACAACCTGCAGTTCAGCCTGGTTTTCTCAGCCTGCCTTTCAGGACTCAGTTTCATGTCCCATTTTGGACCGCTGTGGTGGCCGTCTTCTTTTCTCCTCCCTTGCTCTCTTCTGCCATGTGGAATGCCATGGTGCTCCCTGCAGTGACAGTGCTGTCTCAAGCCACTGAGCCTCACTGCACCTCTGCCGTCCCACTCCACCTCTAGTCTGCTGTACCCACAGGTCCCTGGGAAAAGGCAGATCCAACAGATTTGGGCAAAAAAATGTCCAGTTGGAAGTGGAAGATGAGCCCAAAGCAACTTCAGTGACTCCAAAACAAGTTTCCTATTAATTTCCAAAGGATGAAGTCCAGTTGGTAGCGTGGAAAAAGTGAATTTAGAGCCACATCAGGAAACCCTTGCCTTACAGATGAGACACCAACCCTGAGAGACAGAAATCCTGTCCCAGAGAGCACAAGCTTTCAGTCTGTGTGCTCCAAAAATACTGTCTCCATCTTGGTTTCAGAAATAAACACTTGTTTCCCTAGAACCCTTCATCCAAATTGTTTCAACTTGACAATGGGGTTATAGAAGCTGGGTCAATCCACCTGTGCTGGACTCTATGTTACCATATTCCTGCTGAGCCATGCTGCTTCCTTTTAAATGTGGAGGCAAAGGAAAAAATACAATAAACCGTGCTGTATGGTCTCAAAGTCCACTGAAATCCATGTGTTGAAGCAGTCTCCACCATGATGGTACCAAAGGTGGGGCCTTTAAGACATGCTTAAATCACAAGGGCTCCTCCTTTCCAAATGAGATTAAGATTGTTATAATAAAATCTCTTAGACACAGTGTTCACTTGCCCTTCCATTTCCTCATGAGGCAGCAAGGCACCATTTTGGAAGGAGGGAGCAGCAGGCAGCCATCTTGGAAGGAGGGAGCAGCAGGCAGCCATCTTGGAAGGAGAGAACAGC
The DNA here is from genome assembly GCA_004026905.1 of Hystrix cristata. Lineage (NCBI taxonomy): Eukaryota > Metazoa > Chordata > Mammalia > Rodentia > Hystricidae > Hystrix > Hystrix cristata. The sequence goes on from PVJO010002448.1 coordinate 39,874, forward strand.
CCTCACAGAATGCTGATGTGCTGATGTCCCAGCTTCCAGAAGTGTGAGCAGTCAATTTCTGTTGTTTATAAATTATCTCATCCTAAGTATTTAGTGAGAGCAGCACAAATGGAATAGGACACATGGTTTGGGGGTTATAGTATCATTTCTGAAAATTCTGCTGTCTAATAATGTTTTGCTTTGTTATTATATGACTCACTTTGAGTACACTTATCCCATTGTACTTGCCACTTTCTGAACCAGTTTATAGTTTATGTTTATAGCAAGTTTTTTCAAGTAAAAACATGACGGGATGTCCTTGCCCACCTTGTTCACTGGACCTGGCACTGTGAAATTTCTGGCTCTTCCCCAAAGTCAAAATGACCATAAAGGCCAGTGTTCTAAATCCGTCAGTGCATCAGGGCAGCCAGGAAAGCACTACTAAAGACACTCAAGAGAGAGGACTCCAGAGCTGCTGCAGAAAGTAGCAAGGACGATGGGATGAGTGTGTTCCAATGGAGGGCAAGGATTTTGAGGGGAATTCATGGCAATGTATCTTTTACTGTATTAAATTTTCAAAAATTAAATATTCACTGCATCTTTTATCACATCTTGTACAAGCCAGCTAATGTACCCATGTGTGCTATAACTCAAAATGCAACAGAAACTCGGAGTTGGGGATGTGTTTGAGGTAGACTCTATCCCACCCTCATCCCTGCTGAGAAACTGAATATACAAACAGGTAATGCCCAGACCATGTGGAAAGCAGAGCTCAGACCTACAGTCTGTACAACCAGCCAACCTACTCTGTCTAGCAAGCAACCGAGGAAGCCAAACAATACCCAATGCAGCAAACAGCCAGGGCTGGGTTAATCACTGGCAATCTCCCTGATTTTTGCCCCCGCTTCAACTTTAGGAGCAAGTAGGAAGAGCCAAACTTGCCAAAACATGCACCCAGAGTTTCAGCTGGAACACAGGGATGCTATTTGCTGCAAAGCATGGAAGGGTCTCAACCCCACGGCCATCCAGAGCACGGCTTGTGGGCCAGAGCTGGTCCAGGCACTGTTACCCAGCGACGGCAGAGATGAACAGTGAGTATTCAGAAACCCTCAGAGCAATTATGTTCTATTCATTCTAATTATACTTACTGAAATCTAATTTTATGTCTCTTGAATCTAATAATAAAAAGCCAGGCTTTATCATTTATATGTCTTATTTCATTTCTTCCACAATTCATTTCTATTGTACTTTACAAGAATATTACTCAGCAATGGACCAAAAACTCACTGTAAAGGCTGACCATCCACCCACCGAGGAGAATTTGCAAATCACTGTGGCAAAAACAAATGGCTAGCAGTGGGCTATCGATTACGTAATAAAAACCTCCTGGAATAAATAAACAAATGGGTGAGTTGAGTGAGCATAATTATTTATCCAACATACATGAGGCATGCATGATTCTGAGAGGTTAAGATTCCTGCTTTACATTTTCAGTGGGAACTCAAATTCCTCAATCTATAGGTTGTAGTCTTAGGAGGTAGAAAGTTAGTCCCTGCAAAACCTAAACAAAAAGCAATTTTGCCACCAGAAAATATCAGTAAGTCACTGTGGAAAACTAAACAAGTCAAAGATTCAGATTCTGACTCTGGATATAAAATAGTAATGGGAATACAGAGAAACCAAACTTTGCAGTATCTTGGCATGTTGGACAACATTTAATTCAAAACAACTGTTTGAAGGGGTAGAATGTAGTTTGCATATGCTAGAATTGATCAGGGCTGCTCCCCATGGATCTGGGAAACGTTCCCCCAGGACCCATCCTATTCCAAGGGCTGGTTTGGCAAGGGAACATGTGTAGAAAGAGCCTTTGGAAAGTCCCATTGGCGTACCTGCCAACACGCACAGTGCTTTTACCAACCCTGTGTCCAATTTCAGATTTCGCTTCCTTGTTACTTCCTTAGCCAACAAAACATTGACAGAAATAATAATGACAATTAGCATCCTGTGAGAAATTCTCTGCCAAAACGCAGCAGTATCCAAGTGGCTTATTCAACATATGCAGCACAAATAGAGACTGATTTCTAGCCTCTCTGCTATCTCAAGTTTACACCTGTTTCAGCCCCAAACACTCGGCAGTGACGGCCCCCTAAACCAACAGTTGGCAGTCGCTCATCTACCCCAGCACATGTGACTGATAACATCTATGTACAGGACACGTTCCTTAGGCAACTCCGTAACTCAAGAGAGTGAAACCGGAGGCAGGTAAAGGTAGGGATGTCATGGAAGGGTTACCCTTAAATCTATTCTGGTTTTGTTGGTTCGTTGGCTGGCAAATCATCTGCAAACATTGATACATTCATTACTCACGTCTAATTTTGACACCTAAAAAATGAGTCCATCTCACCAGCTTGATGTAAGATTGAGAACAGTTTCCTCGTAGCTTATTGTTATGGTCTGAATTGGGCTTCCCCATTCAAAAGTTGGATACTTAGCCCTCACTGTTACCGTGTTTAGAAATAACACTCTGAGGGAAATAATTAAGGTTAAATAAAGTCCTAAAGGTGGGGCCACTATCAGAGCTTTCTCTCCTCTCCCTCTCTCCCCGGCCCCCACAGAAGAAAGGCCATGTGAGGACACAGGAAGAAGGCCGTTCCTCTGAGGCCCAAGAGAACCCTGACCAGAACCTGAATTTGCCAGCACCTTCCTGTGGACGTCCCAGACTCCAGAAATGAGAGGACATGGCAGCGTGTTATTTAGGCTACCAGGCGTCTCGTCGTGGCTGCCTCTTGTGCATCTGTACTGTTTCCTCCTATGCCGCACCACACAGACCTTTCTGTGAGCACGTGTGTGGGCTTTTCCTGCACACACTAAGTAGTTTCCCTGCCAAGCTCAAAGGCTCAGGTGCTGGTGAGTCAGGACGGCTCCTGTGTGCCCAAGACTGCCGAGGTCATTTGCCCCGCCCACGCTGAGCTGCTCGCCCCACCGCGTCTGCTCCTTCCTGTGGAAGCCATAGTGAGGGCCCTGGCCAGGCCTGGCCCTCGAGTCTCTCAGCTCCTCTACTCTTCCTGCTTCCGGGGAACGGTAAGCAACACACTTCTCCCCTGGTGACAGTTATTTCCACATCTTTGTGCCTACCCCGACTGCTGAAAACATCTTTATGAATTTCACCACCGAGACAGAAGTATGACGTGTGTGGTTCACATTTTTAAAATTATTACACTAAGAGACACACTGCCATTATTCCCCCTCAGAATCCTTCCCCTTGCTTCAAGCACACTTCTTACCCCATTGTTCTTGTCAATGTGTTTTTTACTGTAATACGTTTTAAAATTTAAACATTCACCATGTATTTCAGTCACTCCTTGGAATGTAGGAGGATTCATCTTTATTCCTGGCCACACTTTCTAGATATCATCAACAAATAGTCCCCACTGCTATCCGGGGAAAGACATTCGTATTTACTTATTTGTGTGTTCCAGGTGTTCTGCATGAATAATCTCATTAAAACTGAAATCAGCTCTGGGAAGTTTGCCTAAATGAGAGTGGGTAAGACACCTGCCAAGGGCCACACAGCTAATAAAGGTCAGATGCTGGATGCTAGCCCAGAAAGTTTAGATTACCAAGTCACATTCTTTCCGCAGGTGAGATCGTAAAATTTGGCATAAGGTGAACCAAGTTGTGTGGGGAATAAGGACCCACAAGTTGTTCTCCTGGAGTTTCAGCGCCAGCAGGTGGCTGCAGGGATGTGTGGAGAGATGCTTGCTGCTGGGGTGGTGAACTGCAGTGTGACAATACAGCTCTCCGCTCCTTGACATCCCCACCGTACAGCAATTTCCCGCAGAACGTCCCTGGCTCAGGTGTCCTCAAAGGAGGCTCAGATCCACGTCCACATCAGGAACTGTCTGCGTCACTTTCCCGTTGCCAGGACACAGCACCAGACAGCCGCAATTTAAAGGGTGACAGGTTTATTTTGGCTCACAGTTTTAGAGGATGCAGTCTAGTCCACTATCCCCAAGAAGGCAAGAAGGGTAAGGTAGAAGAGACTGGCAGAGGAAGGTGGCTTGCGTCATGGTGGCCAGGAAGTCAAGAGAGAAGGAGGGGCCAGGAGGGGCCAGGGAAGGAGATGTACCCTTCCAGGTCACCTCATGGTGACCTCTTCTGACCAGGCCCCACCTCCAAACAGCACATTCAGCTCCTGAACTCTTCCGTGGATGAATCCACTGATGAGTACAGCACCCCACGATCCAGCCACCCTCCACACATGTGATAATTTGGGGGACTATTTTAGCTTTGCATCATAACTGAGGGGACTTTGTGTTAGCAATTTTATGCTGGAAATAGTGTCCTGAAAGTCGTGTGGGACAGCTGGAACAGCAAGTAGGGAGAGGCCACACTCTAACAGAAGATACACGAACAAGCAAATAATTTCATGTCCCCTTCAGAATATCATTTCTGAAATGTGAGTGCAGTAGGCAGTAGAGAAAGTGTCCTGCTTTACGAATTCCAGTTTCTGGCTTTCTTGTCATACCGCATCTCACCTCACTTGTTCATGCCCCATTCCCTACCATCTTGGCCGAGGGCCCTGAGAACCAAGGCTGGAGCTGGTGCTTACAAGGTCACTGGGGAAGTCGAGCCCATGGAGCCAGCAGTGGCAGAAACTCGGAGGCCAGCTAGGGGCAGGACCAATAGGGGATGCACAGCAAAGTGGCTGCTATGTGGAATCAAGAGCAGTTGTGTCCTGCATCTCTGGCCATCTTCCATGTGGCACCTGGAGCTACCTGGTCTCAGGAGAGTCTGTCCAGGGAGAGCAAGGGCAAAGAATTCACCTGTCAACTCGCATCCTCGATGGTCAAAGTTCTCATCATGGCAGATGCCATTTCAGACACCTTCTTCCCAAACTCCATGCTGGGGAATCCGGAAGGAAAGGACGAAGGACAGTCTTGCTTTCCTTTCCAGACCCCTGGAACCCACCTTGGCCAGTTCTCCTCTGCAATTGCACAGGAACTTTACTGTGTCCTGTCACCCTGTGGAAGCATTTCCAACTTGGCACCAGCTTGCTACCCCAATGGGCCTGTGCAGGAACACAGGAAGCACCACGTTTTCAGATTCTGGGAGGGATGCCAAGAAAGACCCCTTCTCCCCCCACCCCTCCATTTACTCTAGCTGTTGGAGACAAGAGTACCAGAGACTAGCCAATGACCAATCCTATAGAAAAGCACCCCGTGACCCTTGATGGAACTTCTGTGGGCCACCCCTGTGTCATATCAGCCCCACAGCTGCTGTGTGGCAGGCACATGGTAAGATCAGGAGACCCTGTGGTCACATGCCTTTATTTAGCTATTGTGCGGTTTCTGTGATGCCTCAGTCTATTCTGGCTCTATTAAAAAAAAGAAAACAGAACACTGGGTGGCTTATAAACAACTGCAATTTATTTCTCACAATCCTAGAGACTGGAAAGTCCGAGGTCAAGATACCATAGATGCAGTATCAGATGTGAGCATGCTTCCACTTCCTGGTTCATAGGTCACTGTCCTTACATGGGGGAAGGGCAGTGAGAGCTCTCTGGGACCTCTTTTAAAAATAAGGGCATAAAAAAAAAAGAGCATTGTATTAGGCAGCTTTCTGTCACTGTAACCAACTACCTCAGAAAAACAACATGAAGATTACTGTGGCTTATGGTTTCAGAAGTTTTAGTGGCCAGCTGGCTCTACAGCAAATATAACATGGTGGGAGGGGGTGACGAAGGAGAGCTGCTTACCTCATGGCAGCCAGGAAGCAGAGAAAAATGAAGAGTACCACAGGAAGGGGCTAGGGACAAGACACAGTCCCCAAAGTTACACCCTCATGACCTACTTCCTCAACTAGGCCCCTCCTCCTGTTTCCATCACATCCCACTGCTGCAATCTAACTATAATTTCATAAATAGATTTACCCACTGATGAAGTGAGAGCCCTCATAATCCAATGTCCTTCTGAACACATGGAAAGGGGGGGGCACACATTTTAGATCTAAAGTGTGACAGGTGCTAATCCCAGTCTTGAAGGCTCAGTCCTCATGACTTAATCCCCTTCAAAGGTCCTCTCCTCATACCATCATATTAGGACTAGAATTTCAACCTCTGAGTTTTGGGGCAAAAGGCACAAATACTCAGTATGAAGCACCTAGTATATCAGTTTCCCGAGATTGTTATGGCAGAGAGCCACGGTTGCATGATTTAAATCAACCAAAATTTATTCACTCACAATTCTGGAGCTAAAAAATCAGAATCCAGGTGTCTACAGGATTAGTTCCTTGGGAAGGTTCTTAGGGAGAATTGGTTCTAAGCCTTTCTCCTCACTTCCGCAGGTTTCCAGCAATGTCTGGTGTTTCTTGACATGGAGACCCATCCGTCCAATCTGCCAGTGACGTCATGGCTGCCTCCCGTGACAGGCTGAGTATCTTTGTCTCTTCTTATAAGGTAAGAAAGAAGCTCTATCCAAATAACATCAACTTGAAAAGTGTGGGGTTAAGCCTTCACTATACCTTTCGAGAGGACACACATAGTTCAACTCACAAAACTTGGTAGGGAACAATGTGCCGAATGACTTGAATCTGTCTTTTGATGGCCCGCAGCAGCCATGGATGCAGGAAAGGCAAAAATACCCAGATCACAGTGGATACAATTTCTAGTGGATGCTAATTATTGCTCCACAGGGTGGAAAATGTCCAGTGTCATCAACCCTTCACCAAAGGACCCTTGAGTCTCCTGAAGTAGCCCCATCTCTGTAGCCACAAGGAGCTTGGGATGTGAGGTGCCTGAACTGGGGAGCCATCCCTGCATTCAGCATACCTGTGGTAGAAACTGGGTGTGGACACATGACATCATGGCATACCTTGCAGGGCAGCTAGGTCTTAGGGCACCAGGGAGAAAGACAGTCCTGTTTCTCATCTGAGAAGATCCATGCTGAGCTTCCCCAGAGCCTGCTGGAATCTGCAGACACCTGTCACAGCATGGCCAGTTTTGTTGACATCGCTGGGGACAATAAGGGTAGCAAGAGAAGAAAGCCAAGCTCTAATTCACACAGGCGTGTCTGTGGGTCTGCAGGTTCTCCAAGGTTGCCCTTGGAGACTGGCCACAATTTTACAACTAGAACTCATTTCTGGCTCCAGATCAGCACCCCAGAGATAGCAGAGATGATGGGAGTGGTGTCTAAAATGTCTGACATTACTGGGAAGCTGTGAAGCCCTTGGCTTCCAGAGTTGGACTTTCATTCCCAGCCAGACCAGCCCAGGTCATGTGGTCATGGCTGCCTCAGGGAAACAAAAAGGAAACTTAAAAGCTCTTGAAACGAATGAAAATTGCAACAACATACAAACACCTATGGCATACAGCAGAGAGAGTACCGAGAGAAGACTGTATCAGTAATTGCTTATATCAAAAAGGAGAGAGAAAAAGAGCAAGAGAGAGATTTCAAATAAGCAACCTAGAGGTGCAACTCAAGGAACTAGAAAAGCAAGAACAAACCAAACCCAAACAAATAGAAGAAAAACAAAATAAAAATTAAGAGCAGAAAGAAATGAAATAGAGAAAAAACCCGAACACAAAAGATCAATGAAACAAAAAGTTGGTTTTTGAAAAGCCAAACAAAACCAAGAAATCTTCAGTTAGACCAGCCAAGAAAAAAGAGAAAATACTCCAATAGATAAAATCACAGGTGAAAAAGGAGATAATAGAACTGATATATTAGAAATACAGAGGATCACTAGGCACTATTATGAACAACTGCATGCCAAAATATTGGAAAACCTAGAAGAAATCCCCAAATCTCTGGTTCTATAAAACCTAACAAAAATGTACCGTGAGGAAATAAAAAAACTGAACAAAGCAATAGTGAGTAGCAAGACTGAATCAGTAATAAAATATCTCCAAAGAAAATCCAGAATGAGATGGCTTCACTGCTGAATTTTGCCAAATTTTGAAAGAAGAACTATGCAATTAATCTCAAATCTTCTATTCCAAAAAAAAGAAAAAGGAACCCTTGAAAACCCACGTTAGTGTAACGTTACCTTGATAACTAAATTGGACAAGGACATAACACCAACAACAAAGCAGGAAGAAAAGAAAACTACAGACCATTGTCCCTTATGCATATAGAGGCATAAATATTCTCAACAATATACTAGCAAACCAAATCTAGCAGCACATCAAAAAGGCTACTGTGATCCAGTGGGAATTATCCCAAATTGTGCGAGCACGATTCAGCATACATAAATTAATAAACATAATATATAGCATCAATAGTATGAAGGACATAAAATCATGATTATCTCAGCGAATGAAAAAAGTACTTGATAAAATGTAACATCTTTTCATGATTAGAAAAATACTCTCAGTGAATTAGTATAGAAAGAAAGTACTTCAATACAATAAAGGCTCTACAAGACAGAATCACAGACAACGTTGTAGTGGATGGGGAAATGCTTAAATACTTTCCTCAAAAGTCAGGAACAAGACATGTTCCCTTTGATCACTGTTATGCATAATAGTAGTGAATGTCTTAGCTGGAGCAATAAGACAAGAGAAAAAGTAGAAAATAAAAAGATGTTCAAATAAGAAAGGAAGGAGTCAGATTATCTCTGCAGACATGATGTTGTATGTTTAAAAAAAAAAAAACCTAAAGACTCCACCAAGAAGGTGTTAGAACTGACAATTGAATTCAGTACAGGCACAGAATACAAATTCAACATTAAATAATCAGTAGTATTTTAAAACCCCAAAATGAACTGGCTGAGAAAGAAGAAAACAATCCCACCCGCAGTATCCACACACACAAATTTAACCAAGGGAAGTAGATTCTCTCTACAATAAAAATTACAGACATCGATAAAAGAAACAGAAGAGTACACTAAAAAATGGGAAGATATCCCATGTTCATAGATTGAAAAAATTTATATTGATAAAATGTGCATTCTACCCCAAGTGATTTACAGAGTCAATGAGATCCACCAAAATACCAATGGCATTCTTCATAGAAACGGAAAAACCAATCCTGAAATTTATGTGGAATGAGAAGAAAAGCTAAATAGCTAAAACAATCTTGAGCAAAAAGAACAAAGCTGGAGGCATCTCAACACCTCATCTCAGCACGTTCTACAGCTACAGCAGCTGAAACAGAGTGACTGTAGCAGGAACCAGACGCGCGGTCCAGCGGGATGGAACAGAAACTCCAGAAGCAAGCGCACTCACCTTGAACCCGCTGAACCTCAGCAGTCTCCAAAAACACACACTGGAGAAGGAACATCCTCTTCAATAAAGGGTGCTGGGAAAACTGGTTATATACTTATGAGATATATTTCTAATTTCATGTCTCTCATCATATACAAAAATCAACTGAAAATGAATAAAGCAGCTAAACATCAGACCTCTAACCATGAAACTACTAGGAGAAAACATGGGCAAACACTTCGAAACCTCACTGTGAGCAATGATTTTTTAAAAATAAGATTCCAAGAGCATGCGCAGCAGAAGCGAAACTAGCCAGATGGGATTATTGCTGTCTTAGTTACTTTGCTCACCGATGAGATGCAGCACCCCACACCCACAGCTCGAGGGAGGAGAGGTTATTTCAGCTCACATTTCAGTCCATCGTCAGCTGGCTCCAGGGCAGGACATCATGGCCCAGGGGCCTGGCAGAGGAAAAGCCTGCTCATGGCACAGGCTCTGGGAAACAGAGAGGTCAAGGGAACAGTCTGGGAGGGAGATAAACCCTTCCACATCACGTCCTAACAGCCAGGCAGCTGTAAGCCTGCATGATCCGCCACCTTCCAAAGCCCCGCCGATGACCACATGAGGCTCTTGGGGCACCACAGCATACAACCAGAATATATAAACCAGAACAATCCCAGAGTTAGAAGTTCTGCACAGCAAAGAAAACAACCATCACAGCCAAATGAAAATCTATGAAATAGGAGCAAGTATTTCCCAACCATTCCTCTGACGGAGGGTTAATATTCAGAACAGTCAAGGAACTCAAAAAACTCAGGGGCAAAAAGTCAAAAAAATCCAATTAAAAATGGGCAAATGTGGAAAAAACGTTCAGCATCTCTAATCATCAGGGAAACAAATCGAGGGCACGATGAGATGTCATCTTGCCCAGGTGAAACGGCTATCATCAAAAAGACAAAAAAACAAAAACAAAAACAACCCGTGCTTGGAAGGAGAAAGAGGGACTCTCAGACACTGCCATTGGAACAGAAATTAGTATAGATTCACAGAAAATAGGATGGAGTTCCCTCAAATAACAAGATAGCACTAGCGCAGGACCCAGCGACCCCACGACTGAGTCTATGTATCCAAAGAAAATGAACCGAACCTATCAAAGGCATGCCTGATAGGCAGCTCTCGGCACTGAAGCACCAACTACAACATCCAAGACGTGGAGTCAGCCCAGACCCCCATCGGCGGGTGAGTAAAGAAAATGACACAACAGAGTATTACTGCAACATACGTGGACCCAGAGGAAACTATGTGAAGTGGTGTGAGGTACAGGAAGACAAATATTGCATGTTCTCACTCAAATATGGAAGTCATGAGTGTTTCTTCCCTAGAGGTGGAAAGAATGGCCATCGCTGGAGGCTGTAAGGGTGGGGGAAGAGGGAATGGCATTGGGATAATGAGTACTAAATCACAGTTACCTGGTAAGAGGAAGTACTAGTGCACAGTGGGGTGAGCAGAGCTCACCAGAGTTGTCCCGTGAAGAATGAAGAGTGTGGAGGCCCCCAACATAAAGGAATAGTAAATGCTCACAGATGAGAAAGCTAATAATCCCCATTCAATATTCTACATTGTAGATGTGCACTGAGTTATCACCCCGCAACCCATAAATATGGGCAATTTTTTTTGTGTGTCCACTTTTTAAATTTAAATAGGTAAATAAAAGGCATAGTATGATGTCAGGCACATTGCGCTGCCTCGCTAAATGGTGACAATGACAACGGCCCTAGACGATGCCACACGCTCCCAATATTTGGGCTACTACCTCTGCTTTGACAGCCCCTGATGTCCTCTGTAGGCGAGACTGCTCTACTGAGCTCCGGATCGACACTCAAGATTCTCAGGGCGGACACATCATTTTCCTCCCAAGACTTGCATCATCCTCCCCGGTGAAGTGTGCGGTGATCTGCCCGGTTCACTGTCGGGGTGGGGAGGGAGAAGGAAGAGCAACAGGAAACGGGTTGATTTGCTTATTGAAGAATAATCAAAAAGGCTGTGAAAGACCAGTTAGAGACAACTGGAGAAAGGTTCGCATGGACTGGGCGCCAGGACCCATTTTCTCCTGAGTGGGGGGAGGACTGGGGCCCTATACGAGAGCATCCTGCACATTCGAAGCAGCAAGTTAAGGTTTCTGGATGTGGCGCCTCCGTGTCTACAGTCTGCTTTCAATAGCTCAGGAAAAGAGACAGACAGACACACATCCAGAGGCATGGACTTACACACAAACACACGTGTACAGATACGCACATATTCTAACACACACATACGAACGAATACAACAATTGAGGCTGCTTGCTAAGAATTTCTGACCATGGCAAATGTCAGGTGTTCGTTCCAGTACAGTTGCGACCTCTCTGTAAACTTAACATTTGTCATAACAGAAAGTTGGGACACAAAGTGGAAGAGACATATGCTTGCAATGAAAACTTGTGTTTGGAAGGTGTCCTCGGGAGACTGGGACTTTTTCCCTCGTTCTGGGTATTATAGCTTTCAGCAAGGAACAGAAGCTCAGATTCTCATTTTGGGCAGCCACTTAAGCGCTCCTGACCTGCTGGGCTCCAACCCTGACTGTGTTTCCTCCCCTGAGTACCGTTCTGTTTCCACTTTCCCGATCAACGCCAGGATGGTGGGATTGGGACCTCATGAGCGTGCAACGGCTTCGCTGTCCTTCCCAACTACTTTTTGCGGGGAGAGGCGTTACTGATTGAACCCAGGGCCTCTGCACTGAGCTACATCTCCAGCCCCTTTCGTTCTGAAGCAGGGCCTCGAGAAATTACCCCGGCAAGACTGGAACTTGTGACCCTCCTGCCTCAGCCTTCTTTAGCAAAGGATGATAGGCATGCACTACCCTGCCTGGATGCATTTTTTGAATTCATAACTTACTTATTTTCATGCAAACCACTGGGCCAAAATGTCAGAAGAGGGTCAGCCTTGAGGGTAAGGCCTTTGCTGTAGTCCTAGAAACCTGATTCCAGGCTTAGCCTTTGAGGCTGATTAAAAACCCTCCTCCCTCTCTTTCTGCTCCGTAGTTCTCTCCGCTTACCATAGAGTTTTGCGCTCTTTTATTTTTGAGAATTGCAGGATAGTACTTATTTTCATTTCCTAACAGGCTTTCTAGGACTCCTCCGAGATCCCCACAGAAGTCCACACCGTCAGGTACAAAGTCACCCGGCCCCTGGGATCTGTGTCCCAAGACTTGGCCAGATTTGGAGCCCTGACATCAGGGCCACGAACTCAAAGCCTGCAGAAGCCCATCAGGGGCCGGGAGGGAGAGAGGAGCTGTGACAACTGGAGATGTGCCCCAAGTCAGGGCACCCTCATACCTCACCATGCAGGAACAAGTTCCCCACATTGACAAAATGTCTCACGTTGTGAGAAAATGGGAGGGTTTTAAGGAGAAATATGTGGATTTTTAAATTTTTGGCTTCTACTTTAAATCTGAGATTCCATGCAGATCCAGCAAGCTTATCCATCATCCTTACAGCAGAGACAGGAAACCCTCCCCCGACCCTCGTCCCCTGGACCTTGCTGACGCCTGAGCAAGGACTAAGACTTTCCTTGTTCCTGTTTGTTTTCTCTGGAACTGGGGATTGAACCAAGGGTCTTGGCACTGAGCTACATCCCCACTCCTCTCTTAGTTTTCAAATTTGGGCACAGCATTTCACTAAGTGTGCTGGGTGCAAACTTTCAGTCCTCCTGCCTCAGCCTCCCAGTGTTCTGGCATCACAGACATGCATCCCCACGCCCGCACATTCTTTACGTAGGATCAGAGGGTAGTTCTCCTGACATTGCTGTCATTTGGCTTCCTTTGGCCCTTTGTCCCTTCTGCCCTCTGTCGCCCTGGCACTCCTAGCCCCAGGCCGGCACCATCCCACACTGCCCTAACTCCCATTCCTCACCCCACCCTGAGCTCTGACTGGCTGCCCGCTCTCCCTCGGCCCCTCCGTCTGGGCCAGCCCTCCCTCGGGTCGGAGCCTCCGGAGGGGCCTGGGCCTGCACTCTGTCACTGGAGAAAGCTACTCCCAACCGCCACCTGCAAGAGCACGCCCAGTCCCTCTTCCCTGTCATGCCTCATGGCGGGGGTAAGGGTTCATCTCTGCTTTCTTTCTTTCTTTTCAGTTTTAGTGCCTATTGATTGTATGAAATATTGGTTTCAATGAACACATCTTGATGACACCCACCTCCCCATTCTATCTAGTGTCCCCCAAAACCTCAGAGCTGGGCTTGGGTCGGTGACTGGGCTGTGGAGGTGCCGCCCTCCTGGATAGATCAGGCCCCGTGATTGTGCTGTTAGGAGGCAGGACTTGACCCTAAGAGACAAGCTGTGGCCTGGAGGGGTCTCCTCCCTCCTAGCTCCTCCCTTCTCTCTCTGCTTCCTTCTGTTGCAGTGATGTAAGCAGTGCCCCACGCCCCCAGCCCCTTTAAGCCCCTCAGCCATGCCATCCTACCTTGGAGCTGAAACCTCTACAATCTGTGAGCCACAGTACACCTCCCCTCCTTTGGGTTGCACATGCCAGGCGTTTTGTCCAGGTGACAAGAACGGTGACTAGGACATACCCTCCCCTTCCCCATCTCTCCCTTGCTTTTATCTCTTAATAGTCTCCTTTCTGTTTTCATGTCATCTTTGCGAGATCCCACCTATTAGGGAGAACATACCATACTTGTCTTTGTGAGTCTGGCTTATTAAGTGGTCCAGGTCCATTTTCCTATTGGCTCCAGCCGTACCAGCCCTCGGTGTTTTACATGGTGCAGTTCACAATAGCCACGATGTGGTGCCAGCCTAGTACCCATCGACAGAGCAGCAGATAAATAAATGTGGTAGATTACATAGTGGAGTCTTATTTATCTGTAAAGAAGAATGGGATTCCCATTGCAGGAAAATGGGATGATTCAGTTTAGATGTTCCTCCTTCCCCCTGGTCACAGGACACAGTGAGAAGGGAGCCTCATTGGACACCTTCTGTATACCAGGCACATGGAGACCCAGGTTTCCTCCCTCATCCCAAGCTTGGACTAGCAGAGAACAGCTGCCATCCTTCCTCCACAGACGAGGAAACCGAGACTCAGGGCAGTGCAGAAACTCACCCACCGTCAGGTGGGAAGGACACTGCTGGCCGAAATGTCAATCTAGGCTGCTTGGTTCAAAGGTCCAGACCCTTGGACTCTGGACCCTTTCTTCTCACTGACATAAGGTGGTTGCGAAGACAAAATACAACCAGATCATGACCCAGGGGTCACTTTTGTTGTCACAGCAACCACGTGGCACAGTGTGGGACTTAGACAACCTTCATAGACTTGGCTACACTGAGTATCAAGTTTGGGCCTACCTGCAGTTGAGTGGGCAAGGGCAGATCAGGACTGACGGCCTCTTCCTTCTCAAGGGATGTGTGCTTTCAAGTTGTGATTTTCTGCCAGGAATACTGGGCATGAAGTAACAAAAATGGTCAAAATTTTTTTTTTTTTAAAAAAACTACTACTTTTATGAAGCTGGTTTCAAGGATGAAATAAGATATACGTAGATAAAATATAGAATGTATTTGTGGCCTCCTGACACCCACAGCTAGGCTTCCAAGGCCAAGACCTTTTCCTCCCTCTGAGCTGGAACCTCCTGAGGCAGGCAGTCCTGTCCTCAAACAAATCTGCAGCAGACTCCCCGGAGGGGAGGTCTCCCTGGGTGAGAAAGAGGGAAGTAAGGGACTAACATTTGAACATGGACTTCATGCCAACAGAAGTGAGTTCTAGGCATGTGATATATATTATTTGATTGCCACAACAACCTGTGAAATCCTCAGAGCAGAATGGTAGATAATTCAAGGTAGAATTTGGTGTATAAATTCCGCCCCTCTCTACCTTCTCCTCCTGGGGTTTCAAGGATGAGACAAAGTAGAACAAATAATTCACTCTCGATGGAGAAGGTGCAGGCTCCATGGACAGGGAGACTAAAGGACACCATGGTGCTACTGACTGAGTCTCCAGGTGCGACTGGAAACCCCAAGATGAGTCATTTGTCACAAGCTAAACTGAGCCCTACTCAGCAAGCCAACCACAAAGTAAAGGTGGGGCCACCCCTACAGGGAGACTAATGCCATGAGAATGTGCCTGGAAGGGCTAGCACCTTGGGAGACAGGAGCAGACTTGGGGGAGCAGGGTCACTCAGAGGAACAGGTGTCTGCCTCACCCTTAGTGCCCCCGTCATCTGGGAGAGCCCCCCATTCTCGTCGAGTCACCTACTTTTCCATGTGCGTTAGGGGAAGGAGGGAGACCTCAGCATTCCCACCCACTGCCCTCCAGACAGCAGCAACCGCAGGGCACGCGACGTGTGTCCCACCTACTGGCCGCCTGCAGAAAGCGTGAGGGCCACGCACAGCCCGTGGGTATTTCCAGCAGGGGAGAGACTGTGAGTCAGAGATCTCAGCTCTGGGCTACGAATTTTGATCGAGTGTCCTGAATACACCCTGGGCGATGGCAGAAGAGGCCACCCACAAGGATCACTGTTACAAGCTGAATTGCATCCTGCGCCTCAAATTCACATGTTGAAGTTCTAACTCCCAACATCTCAGATGACCATATCTTGACAACGGCTCTTTCAAGAGGTGATTAAGTCAGAATGAGATCATCGTGGTGGCTCTAATCCAAGCCGACCAGTGTCCTAATAAGAAGAGGAGGGGCACACACACACACAAACACACACATACACACACAAAAGACCAGGGAAGACACCAGGAGAAGACACCATGACAAGCCAAGGTCGGTGGCCTCAGCCCTATCTGCACCTTGGCTTTGAACTCCCAGCCTCCAGGACCATGAGAAGATGGGTGTCTGTGGCTGGAGCTGGGAGGTGGTGCCTTGGTGTGGCGGCCTGGACGTCGGACACACCATGTTGTGTCTTTAGAACTCACAACTGCACCCGCCTGAGAAGGTCCTTCCTGCCCATCCCGTGACTTCGGCATCATCTCTGAGCCGTCATCGCCATTGGGTGGCTCCCTTTCCATCCCCTGAGCCCCAGCCCCCTCGTGGTCCTACATGCGTGGTGGCAGACATCTGAGCGATTGCCACCCCGGCCAGGAAGCTGACCGACACACCAAAACTGTGGTTCTTGTTTTTAATTGGATCATGTTGATTATACAGAATGCTGAGGTTCATTTTGGGGAACTGGTGTGTGTATTTACCATATCTTGCTCATTTTCAATCCTATTACCCCTCCGTTCCCTCCTCCCTCCCCCACTCTCTTTCCCTCTCTCCAAAGTCTAGCTTGTAGTTTCCTTCCTTCCTCTTCCTTCCTATCTTCTCTTCTTCCTTCCTTTTTTCCTCCCTTCTTTTCTTTTTTATTTTCTTAGCTTATCATATAAGAGAAACCACAGAATATTTAACTTTGTAAGTCTGGCTTATTTCACTTCCCATAATGCTCTGCAGTCCCATCCATTTTCCTGCACATGCTGTGATTTCCCTCTTCTAGACGGTTGAGTCCTGCTCCATTGTGTATATACACCACATTTTCTTCATGTAGTCCCCTGTCGGTGGGTGTCTAGGCTGTTTCCACGGCTTAGCGATAGTGAATTGCACTGCTGTAAACGTGAGTATTCGGGGTCACTCTAACATGCTGATTTAACTCTATGGGGAATATGCCCAGGAGAAGTAGTGCTGGACCGAATGGTATTTCTAATTTTGTTTTGTTTTGAAGACTCTCCTTGGTGGCTGTAGTCTCGAGGCAGCTCCTACTGGTAGATGGAAGCTGCTGCAGGAGGGAAAAGCCTCTTGTTTTCATCCTCAGCATGTAGGGGGCGAGGTGTCAGCCAGGGATCCTCATCTTCAGCAGAGAAGGGAGCACACTTACAGGCACTCCCGTACACACTCACCCGCACGCACACTCCCCTGAGGACTGACCAGGAGAAGCTCGGGCACTGAGTACGATTCTCCCCTCCAAGGATCGCTCTGCTAATTCCCAGATTGCCTCAATAAAACCTCCCTTCTCCCCCCAGCTCGCTCTGCCCTCAGCGCCGAGAGTTCCTAACGGAAACCACTCGCTCCTGTTGGAACCCAGGGTGTAATTAGTCGTCTGGGACTTCTGCTTCTGGTCCTCCTTCGGGCGAGGGTGAAGTCATCGCCAAAAGCCTGGTCACCGTTGGCAGGCCGCTCCTCGAAGACAACACACGATGCTGATGCTGCTGCATGTTGACTGTCTCCTGTGTGTTTATTGACTGAAACATTCGAGCTGTTGCTTTTCACATTTATAATTTTAGATCGCAGATGCCTAGCGTGTTTAATCATATAGCAAGGCTCACATTTAATGAGAAAAATGTCAAGTATATTGTCATCCACCCTAAAAGCTGTGAAAAATATTTCTGCCATCTGCAGAGTGCCTTCTGCTGCTGCCTCTAAGAATTTTCCTAGCGACAATACAAAATTAGCAGTTGGGCAAACACGGAGAAGGGACACTCGCTGAACTTCCTGTTTCCTTTGCAAGACCAGGAAGAAGTGTAGACTCTGCCTGGATGCCCCAGCTGGATTCCCACAAGGACCTGCAACTGGATAACTCGACAGCCGTGTGTGTCCTCCACATCCCCCTTCAACCTTCCTGCCAGAGTGACCTCTCGGATCTTAGTCCTGTTATGTCCACACTAAGAGATGACCCAACGAGGCATTTCCTGCCTGCCATTGCTCCACGTCCCTGTCCCGTCCGTAGCTCAGGTCCCACATTCCCACCGGGTCAAGTTCTTGGTCACCACCCTCTCCCTCCGTGTTGTCTCCTCCCTCTGCCTGGCTCTGCCTATGTATCCTGCAATGTCCGTGTCCACTGTCACCTCTGAAGCCTTTGGTGACCTCCAAGGCAGGCTCCACTGTGCTCTCTGTGTCCAGAAAGCCGTATGTGTCCCCTGCACTGGAGGGCAGGTCACACGGGACGCTGATTCTCTGCTGCCTGACTCGCCCCGTTTAACTCTGAGCTCTGGATTCCAGGACGGGACTTCAACCCCAAGGCCTCCAGCCCAGCCCAGCCCTGTCACATGAAGCTCAGACGGCTGTCACTGATTTGAGTGACACAAGATCACTCTAAAGGGGACTGGAGTCCATAAGGCTGCTTTACCAGGAACTTGCTCTTTTGACTCAGGCAACACAAAACCTTACTATTATGCAGACTGTGTTTATTTCTAGGCTGTGTTTATTTCCCTGGGCTTCAGCCTCTTCTCCTACCAAAAAAAATAACAGCCCCATCAGTCCAGGAGCAAGTGATAGTGATAAAGCCCTCCTTTCAGACGGCCAGTTCACTTGTCCTGAAGTCATTCTACACCACAAACTGCAGGCTCATTACAGGAGGGCAGTGCGGTATCTGGGAGAAGCCACACTCTTGGAAGTTTATAATTCGCCTCGACGATGACTAAGGTCTGGAGGCTTCACTGCTTATTTGAGTGTGGTTTGGGCGGGAAGCCACGATGAGCAGAGCCTCGTCTTACGCACTGAACCGGTCTGGGAGACCGTGGGCCATACCTGGCCTGGAGGCGCCCACTGAAGCTCCGGATGCCGGAGAGGAGGAGCAGGGTGACCTGGTGCTCCCTGCCCCCCACCGCAGGCCAGCAGGACCCCTGCAGTCTCAAGCTCACAGCGCTCCTTTCACACAGTGAGATTCTCCCTGTCCTGTTCTGAGTGCCTGGCGCAAACTGCTCCCACTGAGGCTGGCAAAGAAGACACAGACCCCACCCTGTAGGGGAGAGACAGGGTCACACAGACACCCCGCACACCCTTGGCTGCTCCAGCCTCTGCTCTTCGCACACTGTGCACACGATGGCAGAGATCAGCGAAGGGAGCTAGAAGCCGGCCAGCAGCCACCAGAGCCCGAGGAGTGGCCTTGGACTGACCCCGCCATGCCCACAGAAGGAGCCAAGCCTGCACCCTCCTCCTCGGCCGGAAAAGGGTGCCCCCGGCAGACCAGCTAGAAGGCCACATCCCTGATGTTACATGCCCTCCTGGGGTCCTCCAAGCGCGTCGGTCACTATGTTGGGGGACGTTCCTTCAAACCAGCCCAAGCATGTTGTAGCATTGATATGCCTTTTTAAAAAAATGAAAGCATTGGTTTGCTGGCCTACACCTACCTCAGTCATTTCTGGAAACACCCGCAGACACACCCTGAAGTGTGATCGACTGATCTCAAGCCAATCAAGTTGACCCTCAAGAGTAACTGCCTCCCGGCGCTTGTGCACAGGACCTTATTCGGAGACAGGGTTTTTGTGAGAGAAATCACATTAAGATGAACTCACGCTGGAACAGAATGAGTCCTAAACCCACCGAGGGTGTCCTGTGAAAAGACAGAGGATGCATCAGATACACAGGGAAGAGCTCTGTTTGACAAGAGAGGTGGAAACTGGAGAGACAGAGTGACACCGGGGGATGCCAAGCGCCACCACAACCACCCAGAGCTGGATGCGGTGGGGCAGGATGCCCCCTCTGAGCTCTGGGGCGGGATGCCCCCTCTGAGGTCTGGGGCGGGATGCCCCCTCTGAGCTCTGGGTAAGGATGCCCCCTCTGAGCTCTGGGGAGGGATGCCCCCTCTGAGCTCTGGGGAGGGATGCCCCCTCTGAGCTCTGGGGCGGGATGCCCCCTCTGAGGTCTGGGGCGGGATGCCCCCTCTGAGGTCTGGGGCGGGATGCCCCCTCTGAGCTCTGGGGAGGGATGCCCCCTCTGAGCTCTGGGGCGGGCCCTGCTGAGACCTTGAGCACGGACTTCAGCCTGATGCTGGGTGGAGAACATTTATATTGCCTTAAACCATCCAGTCTGTGTCACAGCTGTCCCTCGGTCCCTGTGGGGCACTTGTTCTAGGACCTCTCTGGTGTTAACATCTGGGGTGCTCAGTCCATCTCACCGTTAGGTGCACGGGAGTCGCACATAACCCGCCGGCCTCCTCCCGTGTACATGAGTTGGTTCTGGGTTCCCTGCGACACCTATGACAACAGCAGTGCTGTGTGGGTGGTCATCACAGTGCACTGCTCAGGAAACGGTGACAATAAAAGCCAGTCCACGTCTGACACAGACAAAACCACGGCAGGGCCAGCCACACATCACATCACCAGCAGCCTGACATTTCTGCCCTTCCCGGTGGGCGGCTGCACCCAAGCATGACGGTGGCTTCATTCCGGTGGCTTCGTTCCGGTGGCTTCGTTCCGGTGAGTCCTCCTCATGCACAGCAAGTGCAAGTTTTGCTTTTCACATGTTTCTGGCAATTTTTTTCAGAACAGTTTCCATCCCTGGTGGTTGAATCTGTGGAGGTGGAAGCTGCAGATTGGTAAGGGCAGACCGTCCTTTGTCATGGTGGCCTCCAAGAAATGCAGGTGGAAAGCCACCAGTGGGGTCTAGACAGGAGTGTGGTGTGGTCTGGATTAATCTGTGCCAGGTGCTGGGGCTGCCAGGTTGAAAATGGGCTAGCAGAGGTACAAATATGGTAGAGCATTTGCCTGGCGTGCACAAGGCCCTGATTTTGATCCCTGGCACTGTGATGAAATCAACCAATCGATAAAAAGTAGACAATGGACTGGAAAAGGCTGCTGGGGGGAGCATAGTGGTGCAGGCGAGAGGTGGCAGTGAGTGCCACCGGAGAGCTGGGCTCCTGTTCCTGGGCAGATTTTTCGGTGATAGCCAGGAGGACACAATGATACGCAGCCACACATACACAACCCCTGCATTCCTAGACACCAGTCAGTGCAGGACCCCGGTTCTGGCAGGAGATAGAGAAGATCCTTCTAGTTGGCCTGCTCCCGTTACTCCCTGGATGAGGGTGCCTATGGCAGGTTTGATGGCTTTCCATTTTTCTGTGTCCTCAACCATCTTTAAGAAAATCGTGTGCACACCCTGGCGACTCGTTACTCCAGTGCAGAACCTAGTGGCTGACAAGGGCTTGTGGAGGGGCTGACGCCGGAAAGGTGAACAAATTCCATAAGCAGAGCCCTTGCCCCATGCCACACCTCTCCTTTCTTCACTTTTGCTAGAATCCATGGGTCGCATGCATAAGCAAGTAACTGCATTTTATCTTGAAACATACCAGTTATCAGGAATCCATAAACTCATTCTTTCTCTTAGAATGAGAAAATGTTGTTTTGCCTGACTTGGAATCCCGGACGATAGGGACCAAGCAACAATGGGTGGGATGTGTTTCTAATGGATGAGTTGGGGACACTCGCAATGGAAATGGGCTGGTGGCGAGTTCCAAAGAGGTGAACTGGATGTCTACGCCGTGCCTGGGTAGCCTTCTTTCTTTAACAGCAAATTTTAAAAAGCTACTCTTGGGGTCATGATGGAGAGATTTACAGATGTTTCAGTGAAACTCTTCGTTTGGAATTTGTGCAGTGAAGCACATATTGACTTTGTGTCAAGACTGAGCACACGGAGATTTATTATTCTCAAAGATAAGTAATGACCTCGACTTGGACTTGGTTGATGTTTATCTCACGAGTCGATAAATCTCCAGCAATAAATTTCAACAAAAGCTAACACTTTCTGATCCAGGGACCTATTCTACTGAGGACCCCACACTTCCCTGGTATTGCTCACAGGGAGCTGTGGTCAAACCTGAGGAAGAATCCTCAAGTGAACTTCATGTTTCGTGAATCCAGCCCCGGTAATGACAGCCGAGTTTTATCAAAATAACTTAATGTGGGTGGGGAAATTAAACACTCCAAATCCTTTTGTCTTCCTTTCGACAGTGATAACCAATGGAGCTTCTCGCCAGCCCAGCATTTCCTGAAGCAGATTCTGGGCCAACGTCAGACAGCAGCCCAAGCAGGCCGAAGGACAAGCCTGTGTGCAGACAGAGGTGACATGTGACATTGGTCACCTGTGGGCGATCCATAGAGGCAAAACCCGAGCTGCCTTATTACATCTTAACTGTCACGATCCCATACTACCCTTCCAGAAGCTCAAGTCCCTTTTGGTATCTGTTGGTCAAATAGTCTGTCATGCCTGAAAACTGCACACCTTGTGAGCAGCCAGAGACACTGCTCTTGCAGCTGGAGTGGCTCGAGGGTGCGCTCTATCCCCAGACCCCTCGTCCCCTGCAGCCTGCTGTGATGGCCCACCCCCCATCTTCAGGTGGAATATGTGCTTTAGTCTGCCTTCTCTTTCTATAACAAAGTATCAGAGACCAGCCAAATTATAAAGAGCTGAGATTTACTGAGCTCATGGTTCTAGAGGTGGAGAAGTCCAAGAACGCTGCCCCCCTGGCTGCTTAGCCTCAGGAGAGGGCTCTGTGCCGCCCTCTCTGTGCCGCCAAGACATGGTGGGGGATGCCATACGGCAGGGCAGGACGAGAGTGCCAGCCTGCATCTCTTCCTTCTCCTCTCCCCTTTGACTTTCCCTTACTCATCTTCCTCCTTCTCCCTCTCCTCCTCCTCCTCCTTTTCCAGGACAGCAAATTGTATCCAAGGCCTTTGCACTGAGCTACATCCCCAGGCCTTTTGCTGTTGTTGTTATTTTGAGACAGGGTCTTGCTAGATTGCTAAGTAGCCCAGGCTGAGCTTGAACTTGTGATCTTCCTGCCTCAGCCTCCCAGAGTACTGGGATTATAGGCTGCACCACACCTGGCTTCTCTTCCTCTCCTTACAGGGCCATTAATACCATCCTAGGGGGTCTCCCCTCAGAACTTCCTCCAGTCCTAATGGCCTCTGAAGGCCCCACCTCCAGGTACCAGCAGCAGCTTATCAACTTGAGGATCAAATTTCCAAAACATGAAATCTGGGGCAGATGTCTGAGTGCAGCAGGCACATCACAGCACATCAGCTTGCACAGGCCAGCACTTCCTCGCTACGTGCCTCTTTCCTTCTCCCTCAGTGAGCACGCATGTGGGGCCGCCTGCTTTCCACAAGATTCCTGGACTTTACTGAGGCCCACAGGCTGACTCCTGAGAAGATGCCGCTGCCCGAGGCCCCCGAGGCCCCGTCCACCTTCTCCACTCCTGCCTCTCAGAGCCCCAGCGTGCTCTTGGGCAAGTCCGCAAAGGCAGCCTCAGCTGTCAGGAGCCTGCACCACAGTGCTGGAAACTTTCTGTTTTGTAGCAATTTTAGGAAGATAAACTTAGCTGGTCCTCATCCAGATTCCAGGTAGCAGGACAGCTTTCCTGTTTCCTTGATGCTGTGTTTTGTTTGGTTTCGGGACCACGTATATTTAATTTTATTTATTTACTTACCCGAATCGCTAGAAAAACTAGGTTACTGATGAAAAATCTTGAAAAATCTAAAATGTACAATTAGAGGATGTCAAAAGGGCCCTGCACAGTGAACCAACCATGGAAACCCTCCCCCAGTAAAAGATGTGTCTCCTCTGGTATCCGTGTTGAGGGCATAGCAGGTCTGCAGCCGAGCAAAGCAAGGGTGCCGGAGCCAGGCTGCCTGCAGCCGCATCCAACCGCTCCCACCTGCCAGCTGGGAGACTGAGAGCAAGTAACTCTTTTTGTGTTTATTTCCTCGGGAGTAGAACTGAGATCTCTGTGATATTATGTACAGGATTGTTCTGAGAATTAATTAATACTTGAAAACTACTTAGAATAGTACCTGGCACATAGTAAATGCTGTATTATGTGTTTGCAACATAGTGGCTTTTCAGTTAAACATACACTCTTAGTCACTTCGTGCACATTAGTATGTCTAATCTTCATAATTAATCTGCCAAGTGTACATTATTTTATAGAGAAAGAGCCAGATCCAAGAGGTTGGGTAATCTGCCTAAAGACAGTTGGTAGGAGCTGGGATTGCAGTCTGCCTGGGTTGTGCTTTCATCACAGTGTGACCCTTCACAAGACTCCAAAGCCACTTTTACTCAGCACTCCTGTGTGCCTGCCCATGTCGCAGGCGTCACCTCAATGGTGTCAACAACCCCTCTGATGGTGTTTGCTCCTACATCAAAACAATGAGGTTTGGAACAGTGAAGCACCCAGGATTTGGGTTTGAATGCAGGCTTCTTGAGGCTGAAGCCTGCACTTTCTACCAGTCCTCTCTCCTCCTCTATCCACAAGGATTTGCATGTGATGCACATGAGCTCTGTGTGGCTTTTCCATTGCTATCCTCCCACACCAAGCTTCTCAATTTGAAAAATTTTCAGCCCTTTGGAGAAGTTGAAACATTTCAACTAGCTTCAGCAATTATATTAAACATTTTTCAAACCTACCAAAATGTTGCAGAGAAATATTAAATGAGACAAAGGTCACTTTTTAATGATAAGAAGTACAATACACAATGAAATCTCACATGATGAATACGTATGCACCAAATAACACAGCATCAAAATCCATAAAGCAGCCACCACAGGAGCTGTTAAGAGAATGAACAGAAACACATCGGAAGTATGAGACTTTAATTCCTTGCTCTCTGCTCATGAAAGAGAAAGTAAGATACAAAATATACACGAAACCAAAACAAGGAGGGAAGCTTGAAGGAACAATGGGGCATAGGGCAAAGGGGACAGGTCCAGAATGGCAGAGTGGGACAGCAAGGAGTAAGTTTGGAAGATGATGCTCCAGAGAAAGTGCTCTGTTAGAAGACCGACTGGTACTGGCAGAGAGGAGGAATTCAACTCCAAGCAGCAAAGGAAGTGACAACCTGGAAACCACAGTCCTTGAAGGAAAGTGCAAGTGGGAGTCTTTCCTTCTCTGTCACATATAAAGCAAACAGATTGCTTATCTCTCAGCAGAGGTCTTTCGAAGCGGCACTCCGTGGGTAGAAGACCAGGCAGAGGTGGCCTGGCTGATTTTAAAGAGCCCAGCTCTGCCAAAGCCCAGCACTGGCAGCTGGAGACACAGGGCAGACTAAACAGTACTCACTCAGGTCCTGCATCCCCCTCCAAGGGCCACAGGGCTCATCCCCACATTCGGACTTATGGTTTTCTGCATTCTATCTCACTGGACCCAGGCAACTGCAAGCAGTTCCATATAATCTGGCTGGACTCCAGGTAGTATTGTGGCTAATATGTAGAGCACTGTGAAACTGGGGAAAGAGCAAGGATTCCATGTAGATAATGTTTACCAAGCACTATTCTAGGCACTAGGCAAAGAGTGAAGTAAATGACTGGCCCAGGGCTGATCAGCCTGAATGCAGGCAGTCTAACTCCTGGGCTTGCCATGGGCTTGTGGCCGTGATGTTACCATTCCTACAATCCACAATTAAGTGATTCTTATTCCAAAAAGTACTCCTGATCATTAATCTCAAGTACAAGATTATGGATCAGCCCTTCTTCCTTCAGTTTCTAAGAACAAAGGATCATTCAGATTCACCTGGAGAAAAAGAATAAAACACAAACCATGCACCCCAGCTGGGAGGCTGCTAACAGAGCTCCATAACTAATTCTCTGCTTTCTCTCTCCTTATGGACTTGTCTTTGCCGAACTTTTGTCTCTCGGCACATCTCTATTTTCTTCTATCACATGGGTTTCTGCCCCTTCTTCATATGAGATCTCCTGACATCGGTCAGCCCGACACTGTCTCTGGACACGAGGCCAATCCTTCCCTGATGGGACTCTATTTCCATGCAGGCCATTTTGCTGGTCCCTCATGAGCCTCTGAGTAGGCCGCTTGGGTCAGCACCTAGCAGCTGTCCGACCAGCTCCAGAGAGGAAGAGATGTGGTCTTACTGTGCAAATAATAACCAAGTTGGAGGGCGCTAAGTTTGTTTGTGATACGCGCTATGAGGCCTTTGAGATAAGAAAAATACAGACAGATTTCACATCTATCCTGTTACACCTGAGGCTCCACTATTTCCTGTAAGCCGTTTTCCAGCTGTAGCCAAGTGTGTGCTCTTTCTACCACACTCAGAGAGCGGAGGCTTCCCGATGCTTTCCCCAGGTGGACACCGAGGGGCCGATGTCACAACTGCGGTTGTAGCTGTGGCCACAGTCATTTCCTCAGGGTCAGGACCTCATACTTTTATATCAGTGAAAATGTGTTTTCAACAAATGTGATGGAAGTTAATAGAATCCATACAGGGAATATACTCCATGTAATCTGGGGGTAGAAATGCTAAGGGAGATGTGCTCCTAAAAAAGGTGCATGTGCAAGGTGTGACCAAAATACATGGTGAATGTTTAAATATTAAAAATGTGTTATAGGAAAAGACTCATTGCCATTAACCCCCCTCACAATCCTCTTCCTCTCTCCGAACACACTGGTCCCATTTTCTCGCCACTTTCTGCAGCAGTTCTGGAGTCCACTTTTCTGAGTGTCTTCAGTTGCGCTGGCTCGATGCCCTGAACAGATTCAGAAGTTTTACCTTTCTTGGTCATTTGACTTTGGGAAGAGGCAGAAGTCACACAGTGCCAGATCCTGTGAATAAGGTGGATGAGGACACAGCGTCATTTTCTTTTACAGCCCGCCTTTCCACTGGACACCCCTCGGAACCAGCATTCACCACATTTTTGATCATGCTTTCTGTATGTGTCAACTATTACCGCCTTCTCCTCACAAGCAGCTGCAAAGCCCAGCCAGGCCAGGGGCCGGGGAGGTGACCCCATTTGCCACATACGTGGGGACATCTCGGACACCGAGCTCATTTCATGGCAGCAGTTCGCTGTGACCAGAGAACACGAGCCCTGGCTCAGGCCACACTCAGCACAAGGTGTTGGCGTGACGGCATGTGGGACTGAATCCTGACACCCAGCGCTCAGAGAGGGAGGATGGGCGGGAAAGGAGGATCCCGAGAATGTGCAAATGTGGAGGCACCGACTCCAGTGAGCCTGACTGTGTCTAGGCCAAGTCCTGGCTCCCCATTTCCCAGCCAGGGCGCTCAGAGGCTGCTGCGCCAGGTTGGTTCCAGCACAGCTCCCTGCAGCGGTTCAGAGCTCCGGTTCCTGAGACCTGGGCGGAGACTGAGGATCTGCACTGGGCGCTGCCAGTCTGAGGAGACACCTCGAGAAATGCCACAGTGCTCAGCGGCCCCCGGTAGTGTGCTCGCTGTTCTGCTCCAGCGGTGGAGGGGGATATAAGGAGAAGTGTTGGGTCCCCAACTCGTGGTGATGAGTTTGACACGTATGGAAGACACACGGGTGGAAATACGTGACAGATAGCTGAAACCGTGTGTCTGGAGCTCGGGGTGCGTGTTGACTTGACCACCCATGAGAGGGTGTAACCGTCGACTATGATGTATCGACTTGGCTTACTGAGTAAGAACCAGCTAGCAGAGTTGTAAAGCACAGTTGTCGGTCTGTCTGTGGGTGATTGACATGGAGGCCGGCAAACTGAGGGGGAAGACCCGCCTCGGATGTGGTTGATGCCAACAAATAAGCTTGTAGCCTGGAAGGAATGAAAAAGAGAAAGAAAAAGGAAGTGCTACCATGTTGCAAGAACTCCAGTCTCCGCCATCACCTTGGGACACAGGCCTCCAGTTTCTTTAGCCTCCCATGGTGGAGACTCTTCAGGGAGCTTCCAGGCCTTCAGCTCTGGACAGGGGCTGTGTCCTTCATTTCTCTCGTTCTGCATCTTCCAGCTTCTTGGTTGGAGCGGCTCCTGGGTCCTCTGTTCTCCAGTGTGCAGATGGCCATTGTGGATCCTTTCACCTCCGATCCTGTGCACTGACTAATAAATCCCCTGCATGGTTAGATGCACATTTCTAGTGATTCTGTTCCTCTAGAAAAGCCAAACACAGAAGGGAAGTGGCCCGCCTCTGTGTGATTTACAGGCTGAGATAAGGAGGACCATGTCCTCTCTGTGTCTCTCTGTCCCTCCCAGACACACACTCTGACAATCTGCCCTCGGGAATTTTCATGCACCCTGCTCACCCCGCCAAGTGACGAGAGCGCAGGATTTTGTGGGCTGGCCAGGCTCCTGCTCTCTGAATGCCCTCCTTACAAGCTCCCCTTGCCCGTGGCCCCGCCCACCCTGCAGCACCCCTAGAAGCCCTGTCAGTCCCAGACCAGCCTTGGCAGACTCTCTAGATGTCCTCTGCCTTGGTTCCTGGTCATAGAAGACCCTGTGCTTGGGGAGGGGTGGCAAAGGAAAATTCTAGGATCTAGACAAGCCAGGGATGGGAAGGAGGGAGAGAGGGTGCAGACAAAGCTGCAGCAGAAGTCCTGCCCCTGCCCAGCAATGATGCCTCAAGCGTTTTGTTACAGCAATGGCGATCAGATCTGTTGTGGCTGAAGACCACTGCCTGAGACCTCTCCCAAGACGGTGTTGTGATGAACTTTCAAGCAGGATGGCCATTTGAGAGCCAGTGCACCACTGGACTTGTGAGGCTTTGTTTACTGGAGGGGAAAGTAAAACTCTCACTACTCCATAGACACAAGCCTGAGAGTTGTGCACAGTAGCTGAGGTAGGAAAAAGTAGGCTTTGGCCAGGGCTGGAGCCCACCTCTGCATAAGGCCATGGATGAAGCAGTCTGCTGGGTGCAGTGTCCCTAAAGTCCACAGACTGAAGCTGGAACCCCAAGGTAGGTGGACCCTCACCCCGTAAGACTGGTGTCCTTACAGGCAGGATGAGGAGATGAGGGCAGGTATGGTAACTCCTGTAATCTCAGCACTCTGGGAGGCAGAGGCAGGAGGATCACAAATTCCAGCCCAGCCTGGGCAATTTAGTGAGGCTCCGTTTCAAAATAAAAAAGGGGCTGGGGGGTCTAGTTCAGTGCGGAAGCCTTGAGTTCAATCCCCAGCACCTCAAAAAAAAAAAAAAAAAAAAAAAAGAAGAGGGGATAGGGACACAGATACACGCAGCGAGGACACAGCCACCTGCAAGCCGCAGGGAGAGGCCTCCGGGGAAAGCGAGCACGCAGACACCCTGATCTCAGGTGTGCTGCCTCCAGGACTCGAGAAAGGAAATGTCCACTGTTCAAGACAGGCCTTCTCAAACCTCAGGCCACAGACCAGCACCAGTTCGAGAGCCATCTAGCTTTCACGCTCTTCGTGAGAATCTAGGCGCAATAATAGAAAGCACACAACAAACGAAATCCACTTGAGTCACCCAGAGACCACCCAGCCCCATCTGGGTGAAAAACCGTGTCCTACTTTTCTCTTGTTGCTGAGACAAAATAGCAGACCCTCAAAGTTAGGGGAAGAAAGGTTTACTTAGCTCACTGTTTGTAGAGGTTTCAGTCCACAATCAGCTGGGTCCGAGACAGGGTGTCATGGCAGGCAGGCAGAAGGCAGCCAGGTAAGCAAGGAATGCAAGCAAGGGGGGCTGGCCAGCTTCTTCCTGTATTTTATATTTTATCCAGGCTACTGGCTTTAGGGTGGGTGCTACTCCCACCCTTAATCCTAATACCCTTAAACCTAGCGTCACATCCTTGATCACAGCAGAACCACGTCAAACCAGTCAGTGGACTAATTTAGTACCATACACTCTAGATCCAGCTACCTCTTAGCACATGAGGCTTTGGGGGGACAGCTGGACACTAACCACAACTGTCTTCTGTTGTGAAACCGGCCCCTGGTGTGGAAAAGGCAGGGATGGCTGGTTGGAGCCACCCACCCCTGGAATTCGTTAGGGCAGCCCTGGTGACAGGGGAGACAGCAGGCCAGGCGGATGGTGCCGGAGGTCACCGTGCGTGTGGGGTCCCCACCCCTGTGTGTCACCGAGGCTGCATGTCGTCGTGTGTGGAGGGGGTCACCTTGTTGCTCGCCCTGCCTGGTGCCGACCTGCGAGGGTGGGCACGGGCACGGGGGCGCAGAACCACATTCCTCGGACATGGTCCCTGGACTGGCTGGGTGGCTGCTCTCTTACCCCCGGGAAGGCAGTGACGAAGGGTCAGACAGGTCACGTCATCCTGTGGCCGCTGGAGCTGTCTCAGTCACTTTCCCATCGCTGAGATCAATGCCCGACACCCACGGCTCAAGGGAGGAGAGGTTTATTTTGGCTCAGCTTGTAGAGGTTTCCATCCCTGGCTGGCTGGCTCCAAGGCAGGGCAGCAGGCAGAGGGGAACCAGCTCTTGGCACCGCAGGGGGGAAGCAGGGAGAGAAGGGAGGAGCCAGTGAGGGAGAGGAACCCTTCCAGGCCGCGCCCCTGGCCCGCCTCTTCCGACCAGGCCCCTCCTCCCAAGAGCAGGTCAGGCGGAAGATCCCCCCATCCAATGCCCTGCCTATGAGCGTTGGGGGTTGGAGCTCTGGGCGACACCCAGCTAGAAACCAGAACAGGAGCAGAGTGACAGCCGTCCTGGCAGGCAGGGTGACTCCCACACACAGCCCTAGCTCCCTGCCGGCCCAGTCCTGGGCTTGGGTCATTGCCCACGGGCACAGCAAGATAGGAAAGGCAGCAAGAGGAGGTGTGTTGGCCCAGGGACGTCATGGGGGGCCCTGTACGGGAGCCCTGGCCATGCCATCTTGGGGCAGAGAGAGAGGGGGTGAGGGGAAGAAAGAAGAAAAATGGAGGACGAGTGGGAGGGGAGGGCAGGCGAGAGCCCTGACTTGGCCCAGTGAA
The DNA here is from genome assembly GCA_004026905.1 of Hystrix cristata. Taxonomy (NCBI): domain Eukaryota; kingdom Metazoa; phylum Chordata; class Mammalia; order Rodentia; family Hystricidae; genus Hystrix; species Hystrix cristata. Next base: position 70,473 of record PVJO010002448.1, read on the forward strand.
GGACTCGGCTTCCTCTCATTTCCTTCCCTTTCTCCCGCTTGGTTCTAGCACTCCGGCTGAAATAGAAACGAGATCACATTTTATGATCCAAAAATAAATGAGAGCACCTCTCCTGAAGAGGGAGACACTGGTGGTATTAAAATCTAATTTCAGAATTTTGCTCAAAGACAGCCCAAGAGGTCACACAGTGAAAGAACTGGTTCCACGGAGAATCACAAACCCACGAGAAATGAGAGTCGGGACAGCTCAGAACAGGGGACGGGACGGGTGGGGCTTGGGGCGGGACAGCGGTGCCTTCAAGTCCCGTCATCTATCTATTTGTGACGTGACCTTGAGACGTCCTATCATGCCCTGGGGCTGCTTCCTTGCTCGTAAAACCAGTGGGCTGATTGAATATGTAGTGTGGGGTACAGATTATATATGTGTCCCCTGCCCAGGGAGAGGCAAGTACTAAGAGACAGTGCCTATTTTAGTGTTTCGTTTTTTTTGAGACTGTCATTCAGACTGGTCTTGAACGCATTATGTAGCCCAGGGGGCCTCGAACTCATAGTGATCCTCCTGCCTCAGCCTCCTGAGTGCTGAGATAACAGGCGTGTGCCACCATGCCTGGCGCGGTGCTTATTTTGAGAGTGAAGGCAAGAAAAGAGGAGAGAATGAGATGAAAGGTAAAGAGGAGACGAGGAGGAGAAAACACAGGGTTTCTCCCGGAAGACTCGGTGCTGTAGTCACTGGGTCTCCAGACTGGACGTGCTCTCAGCAACGACGGCGGGCTAAGCTCGTGGCTGACTAAACAAGAGGCAGTTCTTCTCTGTGTCCCTGAGATCCTCACACTCGGCCGGGAGGGGCCGAGCCCTGCTGCCTCTCCCCGACCTGTGTGTGTGCGTACGCCTGCGGGCCTCTCCCAAGCACATCTCTCGGATTATCCGTTCTATTTTCTGTGCTTGTCTTTGCCATCCGGGCAGATTAATCCTCTTAATAAGTGTGTGCTGACGAGCAGAAGTAGCTTCTGCTTGAACCAGGCAAACTCAACCGCAGGGAGCTGGCTGAACGGCCCGCAGTCCCGACCTGCACCCCATGGAGTTCTGCTGCCATCGAGGCCCGGTTAACCAGCAGCATCCTTTTCACTCACTGAGTAGGGGCGCTCTGATTTCGGCTTCTCATCCAAGCTCTGGAGCTCGCGTTGTTCAGAGCACGAAGCACACTGGGGTGGAGGTCTATTTCATTAAGTAAAGTGTGTGTGACACCAGTGGTTAAGAGCTTCTAACTGAGTTCGGGGGCAAGGTTAACTTTCTTTTGGAAGCTGCGAAGGAGCTCGTGTTTCAGGGTAGTATCGCTCGGTCTGCAGAGCTGGGGAGTAGAATGGCGCCGACCCGGATGCAGATTCCGAGATGCAAGCTCTGTCTATGTGCGACGGATACAGGCCTCAGGTGTCCACCGCTCTTAAGGCCTGGGCTTTTCTCATCCGTTCAGCTGTCCACTTACATCCCTGCCCTTCTCTCCTGATGTAGAAGCTGTCCCCATGCAGAAGTTAAGGAGGCCGCACCCTGTGTCCTCACCTGCCTTCCTACCGGGACCTGGGCCCAGGCCATGGCCCAGACGCAAGCCGTGAGGGAAGATCTCCTGCAGGCTTCCGGTGGGAGCCAGGAAGGAGCCTGTGGATGCAGGGGCATCTCTGGGACAGTGTCAGGCAAAGTCAGCTCCCCGAGGCTGGCCCTGGGCAAACCTGGTCCACACCTCGGTCCCAGTGGAGCTGGAAAGTCCCCCTTTGTTCCTGTGGCCCAGCGCATCCTGATCAATGCATCTGCTCTTCAGCCAAGATGGAGATGGACCCGCGGGGCCCGGGGAGGAGCCAAGTGCACCAGACTTCCTGCCTTGGCACAGGTGTCTGTGTCAGGTGCCCTGTTCTCTGCCCTGGCTTCTCCGCGATTTCCTCTAGGCCCAGAGACGCTGGAGGGGCAGAGGCTTCTGTGCCCATTTCCAGAGGACACATGGCTGCAGGGGCACATCTGCAACTCCAGGTCCCCTTTGTGCAATACACAGGCCACACCCACGCCTCCGCCCGGGCCACTGGGCGCCAGGCACAGTGGGTTGGTGTTGACATAGATGCTCACTAAATCCACTGGTGAGAGGAGGCCACCTCAGCCACCTGGCCCCAGGACACTGAGGCCACACGAGAATGTGACTTTGGGGAGTAGTGTAGCCAATCTGCTACTTTTTCAAGAGAAGCTAGATGATTTTATGGGAGCAACTCAGATTTCGAATTCTTTTCTAAAACTGGTATGTGTGGTATAAACCAACCTCTACTCCCTACACAAAAAAACCTCAAGGCCCTAGGAGGCTGCCCAGGGGAGACCTGCCTGGTGTCCCACGAGCTGGGGTCTTGTTGGGCACCCCCAGCCCCTCACCAATGCGCTCCCCAGTGCCCAACCAGACTGTGGCGCCCACACTGCAGCCAGATAGAGTTTGCTCTATCCTCTCTCCCTCCTTTCTTTTTTCTGTACTGGGGAATGAGGCCAGGGCCTTTGTACTGAGCTACATCCTCAACCCTTTTTATGTTTCATCTTTAGACAGAATCTTGCTAAATTATGAAGTTGCCCAGATTGGGCTTGAACTTGCAATCCTCCTGCCTCAGCCTCCCAGACTGCTGGGATAACAGGTGTGCGCCACCACACCTGGCTCAGATGGAGCTTTCTAAACACAACTGGAACAAGCTGACTTTTAAAAGTCACCCTGTGGAATGAGCACCCTTCTCTACAAAAATGAACTCAAGGGGCATTATAGCTCTAAATGTAAGAGCTAAAATTGTAGAACTTCGAGAAGCGGTCCTACAAGAAAAATTTTGCAGTAGTGAATTAAACAAGAACTTCTTAATCACAAAAGGATGAGCTAGTGATTTAGCCTGTAAAATATAAAACTTTTGCTCTTTGAAAGACACTTGCAAAAATGAAAAGCCTGAGGAAATATTTGCAAAACACCTATCTGCTACAGGAGACATGCAGAATACATACGGGACGCTCAGAAGTCAAAGACAAGAACACACACAACCCAGAAGAAGATGGGCACCGGGTTTCACCAGACACCTCGCGAAATAACACACAGGAGAGTAAGGGAAAAGTGTTGAGCATCGCTAGCTATGAGGAAATGCAAAGTCAAATCAGAGTTACTGCCACCTACTGACGGAGACAGCTGAAATGCAAAATACTGGCAATACCAAGTGCTGGGGGGGATGCAGGGCAACTGGAACCTCAGGCCTTTCTGGCCAAGGTGCGATCCGCGTAATCACGCTGAAAACAGTTTGGCATTTTTGATAAAGTGACACATACTTACTGTGCAACTTTCAGTTTTGGCCGTCACGTATGCAAGAGAAGAGAAAACACGTTTCCGGAAAAACCTTTACACAAGTATTTCTAGCAGTTTTGGTCATAGTTGCCCACAACCGGGACTGGCCCGGATTTCTACCTGCCAGTGAGCGAAAGGGCAAACTGGTGTCCGCCCAGACGGTGGGATTCTCATCTGCCTTAGAAAGACTCCAGAGGTAACAGGCCATAAAACAGCACAGCTGAGTCGCTGGCTTGCTTTGCTGAGTTCCACACGACAGTCTGGAGAAGACAAAGTGTGCGGACAGAGAGCGGAAAGTGTTTACCTGGAGGAGGGAGGGGACTGACCGAAAGCAGGTAGAAGTGACCTTCTGGGGTCAGTGTAGTTCTGTGTCACACAACTGTACGCCTTTTGAAACAAATTACACTTTAATAAACCAGATGGAGGACACATCCTCCACTGGACCCGTTTCCGCTGCACAGTCCTTTTGATTCAAGCATTTCGATTCAAGGAAAAGGGCAGCTTATGTTAATCCAGCGTAAGGAATATGGACATTCATGGGAATTCTACCAAGAGCTGTACCAACCCGGCCAGGGAGAAGAGGCAGAGAGCATCCATTTGGTCTCCTCTTCCCACACCTGCTCACACTGGGCTCAGCTCCGGTCCTCACCTGGTCTGCTCCGTCCACACCCCTCCAGGACTTCGGCTTCAGAATCCCAGGTACAGGCATCATTCTCCCGCCCACCTGCCAACCTACTTATGGGGCCGGAATCCCTGGCCAGGTGACTCCTGATAAAATACTTGTTACTTCCAGGGAATGCCAGGAGTGTGAGGGTCCTCTAGATAAGGAAGGAAGGTGGGACTGTGCTGGCGAACTTCACCACCCACCCGTGTCCTAGGCCTAGAACCTTTAGGTGAAATATAAATGCCTAAGCTTGAAAACTACGCTCCTTTCCACCTCTCCAGCCCAGTCTCCCGTGAATCTCCTGCCAGGACTGAAGGGAGCTGTTCCTTGCTGCTCCCCAAGGAGCTGAGGTCGCTCTTGGCTTTGGGCTGCAGTGCACGGCTCTCTGCTGGCCCTTTCTTCAGTTCCCTCTTTGCCTGACTTAAGCATGTTTGATGTTTCAGGACTCTGTGGAACCTGGCCAGCCCTGGAAAGTCCTCTCTGAATGCCAGCGGGGTCCTCACCCTCAGACTCCAGGGGCAGCCTGGGCCTCTGTCTCGGGCTTAGAGGGGTCAAGGATCCAGAGAATCTGGCTCACAGGCGTCTGTTCCAGGTGCAGATCAGCCGACCAGGGCAATCGCTGTGGGGCCAGCTGGAGGCCAGGACTTGCGAGCCGGCTCCCTGGGTTCCTGGCCAGCGCTAGGATTGCATTAAGACTGCCGATCGCTCCCTCCTCCTCGCAGGGTGGGTCGTCCTTAGTGCGCGTGGCTGGTTTCTACCTCTGCAGCCGAGGGACCCTCACGGGACCCCGTTGCATGACCCGTGTGGCCCTCTGAAGAGCAGTGAGGCCCAGAGCTGGCGCGAGTGCAGCAGCCAGAAGCTTTCACCCCGCCCTTTCCCTCTGCCAAGGCCGCCAGCAGTGTTTGAGCGGGTGCCCGGGACTCGGCGTGGATTGTTCCATTACTCTGTCCATTTGCACCGCTGATCAGTTCATCTGCAAGAATGACTTACCCCTGTGTGTGCCCTCTGTGTGCCAGGGGTGCTGCCTCAGGAAGGGTGCTCTTGAAGGCAGCATGGCCATGTCACTGTGCTTACCATCAGTCACCGGAGAAGACAGATGTTAATCAATTCATTACTAATTAAAAATTAGAGTCTCTCGAGTCTCTGCTTTCAGGGGAATGAGCCTTCCCACTCACGTCGGATAACCGACTTCCTCGCTAGCACAGAGTCCTGCTTCTTGTCCTGACATCTAAGTCGGGCTTGCACACTTCTCTTTGGGGAGGTGCTTGCCCCAGGAGGCCGGCTCTCAGGATCATTTACACATGGCTAGCAATACCCGGGGCTGCCAGCCTCTGCGAAAGACCCTATGGGCAGGGCACCTTGAAGAGTACTTGGGGGCCGGGAAGGGCTCAGCCTGCATCACCACACTGGGCCCCACTGGAGCTTCTACTGCCACATGAAGAGTGGAAAGTTCAGCCAGGTGTGGTGGGCCGCGCTTGTAATCCCAGCTGCTCGGGAGACTGAGGCAGAAGGATCCCAATTTTGAGGCCAGCCTGGTCAACTTGGCAAGACCCTGTCTCAAAATGAAGAGGAAGAAAGGGCTGAGGATGTAGCTCAGTGGTAGAGAACTCCTGAGTCCTCAGTACTCGGGGGCAGGGAGGTGTGGCAAGGTCATGACTCTCCGTCAGACTCAGAAAGTGGTGGTGCGGGCTGGGTCCTGTTGTCCATGGGGCCTACCGGAGAGCCAGGACATGTGGGAATGAAGTCCCGCCCCAGGAATTCTAGGGGTCAGTGCCAACAGGAAAACACTTGAGGACATTTATCTCAATTCCACTGCAGTTCACAGAAATATGTGAAAACCTACGAGTCTGAGACAACTAAAAGCCAGGTCTGATCCTACCCCCTAGACCGGCTCTTATAACGGAGGGAGAGGAAAGAAATACTATAAAATATTTTATCAGATCAACTGACAAAACTGGAGTATGAATAGACTAGATACCAGCATCTTATCGCTGTGAATTCAGGAGTCTGGCCCCGGTACTGTGGCTCTGCAAGATAGTGTCCCTGTTCTCAGGAAAGATGCGTCTCTGTGCGGAGAGCCGAGGTGCTCTGGCCTCGGAACTGACCACGAATGATGCAGAAAGAACACAGCACGCCTGAATCTATAGAAAGTCTTCAGGCATCCGTGAAGCCCCAAACCTGCTTGAGCCTTATGGGTGGGGTCAGCAAAGAGAGCTGAAGCTAAAATACTTGCAAGAAGTTGGCTGAGACAGTTTTCTCTTGGGTGTCTCTCAAGTGCTCTGTGCACTAAGAATCCTTTGTGTTCCCCGTGCCCTCCGGGAATCTCATTCTGTCTTGATTTTCATGTTTAGGGGACAGGAGCAGGGAACCTGGAAAGAAGTTTAGGGAAGTCTGCTTCAGGGAGAGGAGAGGATGGTGACCGTGGTTACATCCACCCAGGGTGGAAAACACCAGGCTAGAAGCAAACGCTATAAAAAGGTGACTAAAAACAGGAGACCCGGGCGGGGAGGGGGGCGGGGAACACACCTGGCTTTCAACCCAGCCCAGCACTGACCGGCTGCTCCGCCTCCGGGAAGTCGCTGGCCCTGACCGAGGAGGCGCGATGTCCCAGGCCTCGCGGTGGGCATCTCCGCGAGCAAGTTCAGGGGGCCAGCACGCGGGTCACGCATGGGGATCACGGTGTTCGGGACAAAGCGCTTGCTCAAAGAAGGGCAGTCATGTGCTGTAGCTGTTTTTACAACTCCAAGATCCAGAAAAAGACATAATTATTGCTGCGAGTTTGGCACAGCCGAGACTTTACGACCCTGTCGACTGCGATCGTTTCCCTCGATTCGGGCTCTTCCAGCAGAACAGTCCCTTTGTGTCCCTGGCCGGGCGGGGAGGGGGTGACCCGAGTCCCGGACAGGACACAGCTCAGACAGGCATCGCGCACCCACTTCCCGGATCGGGACACTGAGGCTCGGCTGCGCCGGGGGAAGATGCGGGGCCTGCAGCACGGGAGTCGGGGTCCGAGGGGCGAGGCCGCAGAGCCGGGTTTCCTTTCCGGGACGAGCGCGCGGCTGGGCCACCGCTCCTCCTTGCGCGCCCGGGAGAGAGGATGTCGCCGGCGCGGCCGGGACTCGGTGAGTTTGAAACAATCCGCGCCGTCGGCCTCGTACGGTCGGCTGGCCCGCGGGCCAGGGCGGGGCGGGGCGCGGGTCCCGGCGTTCCGAGCTGGGGGGTCCCCGCGCCCCGCCCCGCCCCGCCCGCCGCGCCCCGCGCCCCGCGCCCCGCGCCCCGGCCCGGAGGGGGAGGGGAGGCCGGGGAGGAGCAGGAAGAGCGCGGGGCGGGGCGGGCGGCCGGCGGCGTTTAAAGCCCGGCGCGGCGGGCGCAGGAGGAGGCGGCGGCCCAGCTCAGCGCGCCGGCCGGCCGCCCTCGGTCCGGGACCCGCCGGGCGCCGCGGCGCGGCCACGCGGAGGCGCAGGTAGGGCCGGCGGGCGCCGGCGGCATTGTCTGCGCGCCGGCCGGGGCGGGCGGAGGCGCGCGGCGGCGGGAGGAAGGGCGGCGCCGGGCCGGGGTCCCGCCGGCCAACTTTCCGGCGCGGGCGCCCGCGGCTCGGCACAGCCCGGGAGCGCCCGGCGTCCCCCGAGCCGGCGGCGGCCGCACGCCCGCCCCGCTGCCGCCGGCGCCCGGGATGCGGCGCCGTGCGGGCGAGCAACTTTCTCCGCCGCGAGCGAGAGGCCGGCCCGGAAGGCTGCCGGGGAAAGCGCTGAATCAGCCCTCGCGGGTCCAGAGACGCGGCTGGACGAGCGCGTCCCGCTCGGTTTTCCTCGGCACGCAGGGCGCGAGCGCGGGCTGCTGACTGTCCCCAGCGCCCCCGGGAGGCCGGCGGGGCGGGAGGGCGTGCGGCCGGCCGAGGAACCAGCCCTGAGAGCGAGGCGCTTCAGGAGCGGTTCTGGGTGTCTGTGTTTCCCGCACAACGCGAGGATCCCCAGGCAGAGCGTGTGAGTGTTCCTGGGAGCGCTGGAAGGCCAACGAGCGAGCCCCAGATTAGGAGGAGGGGGCTGGGGACAGAGCTTCACGCGGCAGGGGCAGCGGCGGTAACGGGAAGCCAGGCCACGGATGCTTCGGTAGCTTTTCACAGTTTACAGGGCGCCCCCGGAAGCCTCTGAGTTGCTTTAATCCACTGGAGAGCCCCCTGATCCCCATTTTACAGGTCTGGAAACCAAGGCTCAGGAGTTTAATGGGCATGCCTGAAGTCACGCGGCCGGCAAATGGCTAAGCTGTCACTAGAGCGTAAGCCGCAGATATTTTTGTTAAGTTCTGTATGTTTTATGCTTCTGCAGAAGTATATCCACTTCTGAGAGCGACATGGCACAGACCAGTCCGCCCTGCCAGTCACAGGGCCCAGACTCTCCGGGATGGTTGCTTAGTCCAGTGGCTTCCGGCCTTCAAGATCAGTGCCATAGCCCAGCCATGGTGGATTTTTTTTTTTTTTAATACTTAAACAAACACTTATTTCGGGAAGAAACTTTGGTATCCATGAAATCATGAGTTGGATATGGTAGTTATGTTCAGTGTAATTAAAATAGAAAAGCGGTCTACTGCTACAGTCACCTGTTGCATGTTGCCTGGGGTCCACGTGGCTTTTGGGGCTGCACTGGGGCAGTTAAAATGGTTTTGTTTGTGGAACAGGAAACCAGAGCTGGGCAGGCTCGCGGCAGATAATTTTCCGGGGCTTTGCATGGTAGTGGCTGGCAGGGTTGGAACTCAGGGCAGCTCCAGCCCACTTAGAGTGACTGTCTGCGTCCTGTCAGGCTCTGGTAGAATAAAGACAAAAATCGCAGCCTAAGAGCTCGCTCAGAACTTTCGATTTTGATGGCCAAACTGGGACAGAGACTTTACAAAACCAAACTGTATAGAAACTACTTTTGGTTGAATAAAAATATCAGCCTGCCTTTGGCTTGGTCTCAGAGCTGTAGAAATTCTTGGTTGGTCTGTGATAAGAATGCATGTATTAAAGGTGGCATCATTTAAAGAACCCATTTCATTGGAATTCTGGCTAATTCTTACCTGTGGGGGGATCGGAAACCTACCAGTTAGAACACACTTGAGCTTATGTAGGGCCAGGTGTCGGCCTCAGAACTCAGAGCTAACCGCAGCGGTAGATCTGGGTCCTGTTTTGCAGGACGGAAGCCTGTGCATTTATTTACCTGTTGGCTGCACCATGCCTGTGTCTGTTTCTCAGTCTGTTAAATTAATGTGGAGTTGCATGGGCTTGTGAGAAGAAAATATTTGCCTTGTCTTTCGTTTAAGTAATCGGTCACGTGTTCAAAATTTAAGTAAACCTTTTCTGTTGGTGGAGGTTTTTATTAACCTGTCTTATTTTTTCCTAGCCTGTAGATGTTTACCTCTCTCTCTTTCTTTCTCTCTTTTGATTTTGCTGACCCAGCTAGGTTAGAGACTTTACAGTATATAGAAACCAAACTCCTGCTCCAATAAAGGCATTTATTGTGTCTTTGGCTTCATCTTGGAGCTGTAGAAATTATTGGTTTCTCAGGAATTTCTTCAGGTGAAATCGTAAAGTGCTGATTTTAGACTTCCTTTCTCGTGTAAACGTTTAAAGCTAGATGTTTCCCTCTAAGCCCTGCTTTGGCTACATCCACAGATTGCCATGTGGTGGTCATTCGTTTCAGGTGAAACGCAGAATGGAGATCAGGAGAGATCAAGACAGCTGAGCTGCCTGGTGGGGCTGGGCAGCAGCTCCTGTGGGTTGGGGCACCTTCTCCAGGGTCTGCTCGGTGATTTTGCTCGGTGATGTGCCTGTAAGTGCTGGAACCCCTGGAATGCAGAACAGTGTGACTGTTCTTTGAATGTCAGCATCAAACACCATTTCCCAGGGTTGTCAGAAATGGTCTCTGAGGTAGAAGGGAGTGGCTGTTCTTCTGGCTTTGGAAGTGCACCGACAGTCAGGAGATTCCCATTTCCGCCATGCTGGAATAGTAGTACTTTTCAGCCATCTACTTTGTGTGTGAATTTTGGGAAGATTTTCCTTGATGACTGTCTTAGTCACTTTCCTGTTGCTGGGACACAACACCCAATACCCACAGCTGAAAGGAGGAAGGTTTATTTTGGATCATGGTTTCAGTCTGTGGTCGGCCAGCTCCAAGGCAGAAACAGCGTGGTGGAAGGGCCTGGTGGTGGAGAGCTGCTCACTGCGTGGCGACCAGGAAGCAGAAAGCAAACAGGGAGAGCTGGGGCAGGAGATGCACCCTTTCAGCCCACATCCTGGTGACCGCCTCTTCTACCAACCCTACCTCCTAACAGCAGGTCAGTTCTAAGCCCCATAAGCCAATCACCCCGCAGAGGTCTTGCGAACTCCTCAATTTGAGGAGTTTGTTATTGGGCTGGGCCTTTTGGGAACAAGGGCCAGGGAGGAATTGCTCCCCCCCCATGTCCCTTCCTTTTTGCTTTGTTTGATCAAGGCGGTGGCCAACGCTGACAGTTCCATGAGACCTGTTGCCTCTGTTGGCCTCTTGGTTCTGCCGTTGCATTCGCTTGGCAGGCCCAAACAAGTCCACCAGCCTTGGGCCTAGAATAGGAGTCAGAGGAGCATTTCTGTGCAAGAGTTGTCCTGAAGGCTGGGCTACGGTGGACTGGCCTGAACGACCGGGCTGGTGTATGGCGCAGGTTGTGTTGCGGTATTGTGCACAGTCAGCCTCGTCTTACTTTGTGTGCTGAATCGATCTCCTTTCTGTTCGTGTGTGTGTGTGTGTTAGAAACCTTTCTTCTCTAACACTCTGTTTTTTGTGTTTTCATCTTTGTGGACTTTCATTGTGCAAAACCTCGTGGAATTGATCTGTGCTCTCCTCAGGCTACGATCACTGTTAAGAGACCCTCTATTGTGCATGTTTAGCTGGCCGTTGGAGCTCCGCACAGGCAGGATGCTAAGAGCAGAGGAAGATGGTGGGCCGTGGGCTTCTCTTGGCCGTAGACTGTTTGAATAGGACCACAGTGTGCAGCAGGTTCCCTGTGACCCGCATCGGGACGCAGAGAGATCTGTGGTCCACCGCATGCAGTGCCCATGGCGGTTACCTTCACGTCCCTGAGGCTGATGTCCGCGCTCTGTGGTGGCGCTTGTTCCCTCAGGGCTGAGATGAGCGTGGGCCGCTCTTCCCGGCCATGCTGGTGATACCGGCCATGCCCCCAGGAGCATCCCCAGTGTCCTCAGTGTTGTGTCCTGAGTAAATGGCCCAGGGCGCCAGCAGCCACTGTCTCCCCAATTAACTTGGGGCTCCGGAAGCACTTAGCTCCAGAATTGCAACTCATGCTGCCATTATTGTCACCACTGCTAATGCAAAGTTGAAGGCTCTTTGGGAGCAGGTGGAGCTGCATAGCATCATCTGTCTGCCTGTCCTGTCCATGAGCTGTCGGCTAGGGAGAGCCATGGGGGTGCTGAAGGGCCCCGTTCCCACCCTGTCACCTGGGAGCCACCAGGGGCCTTCAGGGCTGCTCGCTGCTGTCCTTGCTTCCCTCTGAGTGGGGCCTTTGGTTTGCTTGTTTAACTTTTTTTAATTTTTATTTTGAGGGGCAGAGCTGGGGATGGAACCCAGGGCCTTGGCACATGCTAGTACCACCGAACTGCACCCCAGGCCCTTGTGGGATTGTTTGTTTCGTCCTTGGGTCAGCATGCCATCCACCCTGAGCCCCCTTTCATATAAAAAGCTGTATAACACCACACATCTCATCCTCTGTGGGCATCTCTAATGTAAAATCAGAAATCTGAAAGACTCCAAAGTTGGAAACTTGGAGCTTTAAGTGGAAAATTCTATGTTATGAAACTTTGTTTTATGCACAGAATGATCTAAACTATAGTGTGTAATTATCTTCAGGCCACAGGTGTACAGCGTGTATGAAACAAATGAGCAGATGCTAATGCTTTTTGTTATTACTGTACATTTGGGGTACCTAACCGTGACATGTGTTTAGAGGAACTGGTTCAGGCATACAGTTTATCTTGAGCATTTTCAAACTTGGATCCCACCCCCAAGATATTTCATGTATATGCAAATATTTTTAAAAATCTGAAAACATTTCTGGTCCCAGGTATTTTAGATGCAGGAGTCTAACCTGTAGCAACAATTTTAGGATCCCTGCCGCAAGGAACTCACAGAACCCAAAATTACTGTGAAGTGACTGCCTTTTCAGTGTCCCACCACCTGCGGCCTCAGTGACCTTGTGCCGAGGATGACGCCCCGCGGTGGCTAAGGTCTTTGTGCGGGTGTGAGGCTGGCCGAGCCCTGTGCGCCCTCCGGGGCTGGCTCCGGGCAGAGGCCATGTGCCCGTGCCACCTGCCCCAGCCAGGCAGGATGTTCCCTGCAGCCCTCCAGGGTGCCATTTCTAGGGAGCTGCCTGTTCTCTTTCCATGAAAACCCTGTGGCTCTCACGGCAGCCGCTCCAGGACGTTCCTAGAGAGATGAGCACATGATGCGTGTGGCCTGCATCTCCTTATTGGGGTGACAGAGCCCAGGAGGAGGGCTGAGGGAACGCAGCAGCTCCTCACTTCCTTGTTGGGTCATCCTGCGGCTGCAGGCCCTGCTGGCCCCTCAGGGCCTGCTCTGCAACTGGGCCTGCAAGCTGTGTGTGGCCCTCCCTCCCCAGGTGGGGACTGTCCCCATGCGCGCGTGTCTCTGCTGTGTGCACCCCCAGGGCCACCAGCTTTGTCATTCCTCCGTTCCCAGAGCACACTGGTTTTCAAAAAAAATTTTTAATCATAATGATAAACACATACAATTTAGAGTCAGATAATTTCCCAGAAGTAACCAGGCTTTTCCGTAGTTTTTATTTTTTTTTCCTGAATTTACCCGCATATTTCTAAACAGAAGTCTGAATAAGTTGCAGTCTCTTCTACTGTCACCTCCCAGGTTTTCATATGCTTGACTTTGGTGAAGTTGGTGACATCCGTATGCAGGATGGGAACAGTCCCCTCCATGCTGCCTGGATCTGAGCCATGCCGTGAAAACTTAGCATCTCCTGGAGTTGTTTCCATTTAGGCGTTTTTATGTATTTACCACTGCCCTGCCCTAAACTTGGGCACTGGGTGAGTCTCAGATCCATTAGGTAATCTGCCGGTTTTATCTCCTGCAAGCCGCCCTTCCAGGTGCCCTTTGGCCTGTGGCTGGCTGGTCACTGGAGGCTTCCTGGGAGCTGTCACTGCCAGAGTCGGCCTTCTCCACCATCGTGAAAGTCCCTGTGCTGTTCTTTTTGGATCTTGTGACTTCTTGTTTGGTCGTTTATCCCCCAAATGTGCAGGAGAACCTTTACCATAGCTTTCAAATCAGACACGCCTGACGTGTGAGCTTTCTAAACCCACACGTGTCTGAAAATGTCCTCTTTGTGCCCTCACAGGTAATAGCGGTTCTGCATGTAGATCTCTAAACTGCAGATCATTTTCCCTTAAACATTTGGGAGCTGCACCTGCCCTCTTGGGCGGCATGAGGCTGAGGGTGCTTGACTCTTAGTAGGAGAGAATCCTGCAGTGACTTTGGCTTTTGTTTTGCTCACACCGGGCCGTGTCGGGGTGTTTTCCTCGTGGCTCACTGAGAAGTTCTATGACCATGTGACCTTTTGGGGACTGTGTGTGTCATACAAGGTATCTCAGGGTCCCTTCAAGCTGGTAACTCAAATCCTTCAGGCGTAAACAGGTGTTTGAATTAATTATTTTCTTTTTCACTTTCCTCTTTTTCTTGAGTGACTTTTAATTTGGCTGTTGGCCCCTGGATTTCTTCTTCTTCCTATGTTTTATCTCTTATATCTGTCGTGTCTTTTAGATTTTGGATAATGTTCAGTTTGACCCTTTAGCCTATTTTAAGGTTCTTTTGTTACTTTAAATTTCCAAGGACCTCTGTATTACTCCACTGTTGTTTTAGTAGACTTCAGAGTGGTTTTAGGTCCAGAGTACTATTGACAGAAAAGCCTAGACGTTTCCCATGTATCCCTGTCCTGGAAGCAGAGGAGTTCATTCATTACAGCCACTGAATGTATTTTGACACATTACTGACAACCAAAATACAGTAAGTGTTTTTTTTTTTTTATTATTTGTAGTTGGGGATCGAACCCAGCGCCTTCATACTGAGCTACATTCCCAGGCCTTTTACAAGTTTTATTTATTTATTTACTTACTTATTTAGAGATATGGTTTCATTAAGTCACTAAGTCACTCAGGCTGGGTTCAAACTTGATCCTCCAGCCTCGGCCTCCCAGAGTGCTGAGATGATAGGCGTGTACCATCTTGCCTGGCTTCAAGTGTTCTTTTTTTTTTAGTGACACAATATTTTTATTTCATTGATATAGTATCTTCTTTTATCGAGTTTAGGGATAGTCTCTTCCTTTTAAAAAACGTTTCCTGCATAGTTTCTTGACTTCTTTTAGTAGCATTTTACTCTCCTGCTGGCTCGTGTCCTGCTTACCTGCAGAGCGCTGCCTCCTCCTGGGAACCTGTGTGCTAGGAGCAGTGGGTGGTGCAGGGCTGGGGGGTGGATCTACCCCTGCCTTAGGGGCTGAGCAGCAGATGCCTGGTGGTTTGCAGGGGTCTTTCTGCTGCATCCTATACTCCCAGGACGCTGGTCGGTAGAGGCAGGAGGATCACAAGTTTGACCCCAGCCTGAGTAATTTAGCAAGATCCTGTCTCAGAATAAAAAAGGGCTGGGAGGTAGTTCAGTGTGAAGGTGATGGCTTGGATCCCTGGTAATTAAAGAAAAAAGATTTACTTCCTCTTGTCCTGGCCGAGCAGGATGTGTGTATAGTGGGGCACTGGCCACAGGCTGGTCTGGGTCCCCCCATCACAAGACCCTTTGCCCTTGCTCCATCCTCCTCCAGGAGCAGCCACTTTGAGCTGGGACCCGCAGCTGCTTCTCTCCTTTGCCATAGGGAAGACTGGCAGGGAAGACTTGTCCTGGGCAGCCTGCTGTGGGAGCCCTGGAGCCTGCAGGGCAGGTGTGCTGTGTGTTCAGCAGTGAGCTCACCCCACAGGCGAGGCCAGCTGAGTCAGGAGCCCAGAGACACCTCAGCCACCTTGCAGGGTGCCCCGCAGGGGTAGCCGAAGTCAAACCTCGAGCTGGGAGGGAACACGGATCCTCCACACCAGCACTTTAAGTGACCTTGTCGCTGCACCAGTGTCTTCAGGGTTCTCGGGCTGCATTCTGTGCCCCCTCTGTCGTTTTGTGAGCTGTGTGCATCCTCTTCAGCCCCAGGGGCTCCGGAACCTTTGGTTTGGGTTTAACCCTGTGCTGTGGTCTGCTGAGAACCTTCCTCCCTCTGCTTGTGTTTGATTGAGGATGTCACAATCTTGGAATTTTGTGGTCATGGCCACTCAGAGCCTCCGTTCCCAAGGATGTGCACGAAGGTCTCCTGTTCCTCCCAGCCGGCTGGCTGGGCTTGGGTATTCTGTTGGGGCTCCCTGCCCCCTTTGTAGATGCGAACTGCCAGAAGCGCATCTCAGTTCCAGCCTCAGCCACTGGTAACTGTCACCATGTGACACCCTCTCCATCTCCTGACTTTTCCCACCGTGTTCTCTGTGGAGAGGAGTGTAAAACCCACAGCCTCCCAGCCCCGTGAC
This sequence comes from Hystrix cristata, assembly GCA_004026905.1. Lineage (NCBI taxonomy): Eukaryota > Metazoa > Chordata > Mammalia > Rodentia > Hystricidae > Hystrix > Hystrix cristata. The sequence continues at coordinate 86,072 of PVJO010002448.1, forward strand.
ACCATAAAAACCACACCACACACAATAATTCTAAATCTCTTCTTCTTCCTGTGTTGTGAGTTTGTGTTTTTGCCTTGTCATCCACAAATTCACCCATCCCCAGGATCAGAAATATTCAGAAGAAATAATTGCATCCTTACCGAACGTGTGCAGACGTTGTTGCTTGTCCTAATTCCCTAACAATTCAGTTTACCTAGTTACACAGCATTTGTGTATTGGACTTTAGAAGTCCTGTAGAGAGGAGCGGAGTCTCCAGCAAGATGCAAACGGTGTGATTTTCTATAGGGGTTCAGCACTGAGGGTTTTGGTGTCCGTAGGGGTCATGCGATCAATCCCTTTAGGATACCAAGGATGTGTTGGTGAGTTCATGAGTGCCTCCTGACCTTGTTTTCTGTTGCACCCTTTGTTGCAGACTCCAGCGTGTGTGTGTGTGTGTGTGTGTGTGTGTAAGTGACAGGCACGCAGCAGATGCCTGACATGTAGTGCCTATTCTTTTCCTCGCTGCCTCTCGGTTTAAATGGACCCCTACTTTGCCGCGGACATCCAGTCGTCTTCCTCCTGCCTGTGGCTTCAGAAAGCCTCTACCGTGGCCGTGGCTCTGACATCTTGGGAAGGGGTGGGGTGAGATGCAAGCCATCCCGCAGACCCAGCGCAGCTGGACCCGGTCGCTCGGCCCCACGCCACCCTTCCCGGGAGCGGGAGCGCGGTCCCGCCGGCAGCCGTCCGACCGCGGTGGGCACGGAGGACCGGGCGCGCGCGTGCCGCCCGCGGGGCGGAGGGCCGTGGGGGCGGGGCGGCGAGGCTGGCAGCCCGAGGTTCTCCAGGTTGCCATGAGAACGGGATCCGGGGATTGGGCAGCTGAGGGCCCCCGCGGGCTCGGGGCGTGGCCGCGTCACATGGGCTCGGTCCCGGGGTTCCCGTGGTGCGCCAGGCCCGGCAGCGTCCCCATCCTCGCGGTGCTGGGTGCCCGGCCCGGAGGCCGCAGAGCGCGCACAGGCCCGGCCGGCTGGACGGCCCCGGGCACCTGCGCGCCCTGGGGGGCTTGGGCCGGGCGCGGGGCGCGGGGCGCTGGCGCGGGCACGGGGCCGGCCTCGTGTGCTAGTGCCATCCGGGGCCGGGTCCACCCTCCGTGGGCCGGGTCGGGCCGGGTCGGGCCGGGCCGGACCGGGCTGGGTGCGCGCAGCGCCGGGGTGTCCGCGCGCCAGGCACTGCCGGGCACCGCGCCCCGGCCGGTGGCGCGCACGCAGCGACCCCGTGCGGCCGCGCTGCAGGCCGCTCTGCCAGGTACGCAGGTGGGCAGTGGGCGCGGGCTGGGGCCGGCCGGGGCGCGGGGGCGGCCGGGGGCGCAGTGCGGCAGCGATCCGGGACGGGGGTGGGCAGTGCCCGGCTGCGGTCGGATGGCCACGCCCGGCCGGATCTGGGACCGCTGCTCGTGCCGCCGCAGGACAGGATTATGTAACCGCTTCCGATCCTAATTGTCCCTATTATGTAACGGAGCCCTGCATCCTGCGAACCTGCCGCGGCAACTGGGATGCGCGCATCCTGCGCCTTGGCGGAGCGGGGGGCGCGCGGGGGACCCGGGGACTCGGGCATCTGGGGTGACCACATCTTTGTGTTTTTTATAAGACATCTGCCCGGATGTCTTATAAACGTTGATGGCTTACAGTCTGGTGTAAAAGCCTTGAATGTACGTTCTGTCCTAGCGCATCTTTATCCATGAGAGACCTCCCACTCTGTGGAAGGAAAATAGCGACGACTAATGAGAATGGAGGGATGAGGATGCTGCCGTGGGCTGCTCGGCTGTTGATGGAGTTCAACAAATGGTCCCTGTGCATGCGTGGCTTCCCCTACCCCGGAGCTGGAGGAGGTGGCTGGGTCACCTGTCACATGTTGGCGTCCCTTTCCTGGGCTGCCGTTTCCCTGCTGGTGCCAGGAGTCCGTGGCTGCAGATGGGTGTGCAGGTAGCAGTTGGCGGGGCACCGCCACCTGTACCAAGTGGTCATCTCCTCCGTAGCCCAGAGGGCACAGAGTGGGGTGTGTTCCATCGTTATTCTTTCAGCCCGAAGTGCAGTGGTCACTGCGGAGGTCTGACCCCTTGGTAGACAGGGCTCAGATCCTTCCTGTGTCTGGGTATCTCAGTGCCTTGCTCTGGCGTCGTCTGCTGGCCCGTCCCTGTGTGTGGTGGGTGCAGGGCCCATGTGTCGCCCTTTGCCCTGAGCGTTTTGGGTGTGAAAGGGATGGTGGACAGGAGGAAAGAGCCCCTTCTCTCCCCATCAGTTTTGAGAAGAAAGGTGGAAAGATACTTCCCGTTCGAGTTCCAGGCCGTGGTTTAATTGTGGGCTGGGTATGACATCATGGCCTCGACCTGTGACGCAGGCACCACACTTCCTGTCTTGCAGGATGGAGGGCGTTGGATACTAACTGTGAGAGATTGCAGGAGATGGACTTAATGACCCCTTCCCTGCTGGTTCCAAGGAGGTGGCTGAAGTTCCAGGATGGTAGAATAAAAAAGCGAGTTATTTTTATTCCTAAATCCTGTCCTGAGGATTTCCATTCCCAGTTCCTGCTGTGGCCATCATGTAATTACCACCCAGAACTGGGCTTGTGAACTTGCAGGGAACACTGCCTCCTTTGAATTTTGGTATTAGATGACATTTAGGCGACAGTCTAAATTCAGTGATGTCCAGCCCTTGTGGTCCCAGAAAAGTCAGGCAGCTTCTTGGCATATATGTTTGTGACTTAGTAAGAATGTCTTAGGAAACCGGCTTGGACTAGCTGGGTTTCACAATCCTTCCAGACCTGGGGCCAGTTCTCTGATAATGTTGGGCGGGGTGGTGGTGGTGTGCGGAGTATGCAGGAAAGAGTTAAGGTTGGGAGGTGGGAACTGTGGACACCCCCGCCCCACTGTGGGCCTGGCCCTGTGCGGCTGGCTGGCTGGGCCTGCGGAGTGGAATCCCCCTTGCTGTGGGCTGAGCATGCGATGCTGTGTTCTGGGCCTTGGAACCGCTCGGGCTTCTGATGGGTAGGTCACAAGTGGGCAGACCAGGGCAGGCGGAGGGTGGCGTGGAGGGGCATGTGGCCTCTGGGACCCCGGGAGGACTGGAGGCAGGTGTCAGAAGAGGCCGTTCCGTGGGCTGTCCTGTTCTCTCCGGTCCATCAGACTTAAGAGCAGTTGTCCAGGGTCTAGGCTCATACAGCTCAGGGAAGCGCACATCCTTTGGCTGGCATGGCTGGTCGTCACATCCAAAATTGTTGTGCTGGGCCACAGGATTCGCTGCAGAGGTTTCTGAGCTAGGAAGGTTAGGCCAGCGATGCTCGACTTCACATGCTGGAAAGGCAGAAACCCTGTTTCCAGCTCTGCATGTTCATCTTCTCCTGGGCCCAGGACAGAATCTCCAGGCCTCTGCTATGATTCTGGCTGCAGGGAACCACAGTTCTCGGACAGCCAGACAACACTGTGGTTGGTGTCTGTGTTACCGTGCAGTCCTGTAGCTTGGGTGCGTTACATGCATTCAGCTCACTTGAAGTTAAAGGGGCAGGAAACTGCCAAGTCCTGGCTCGCAGGCATTTATTAGCCCTGTTGGCTGTGTCCTCTGCGTCCCTGCCTCCTTGGGCAGAGGGTCTGGACTGCCGACTCCAGGAACATTCCTGGTTTGTGGACTGGTGCCTGCTGGCGCCTGTGAGAGTCTGGGCTGAACTCAAGCTGCCCCAGGCAGAAGCCTGCTATTAGTGGGGAGAAAATCCTGAGCTCTAAATCACCTACCCTGGACTTGTTCCTCTCCTTGCAGCCCCGGGGGCTCAAGGCTGGGGGCTCGCCTTGCTGCTTGAGGCCATGCGATGCTGATGTAGGACCCTCCTGTCACACATTCAGCCAGGTCAGGAGAGTCTGGCTGTGTCCTTACCCTGTCCCTGTCCCACTTAGATCCAAAATAGTGAAAACCTTCCTCGTGGGGGGAGTGTGAGGGACAGCTCAGAGTGACCCCCTGCCCTATACGCAGGGAATGTATCCGTGGTGCTGGGAACTGTGGACAGGACCTGTGTGGTGTCCCTCAGCTTCCCGTGACTGTAACAAGCACCTGGGATGATCAGATAGGAAGGGGAAAGGTTTATGTGGGCTCCTGCTTTCAGAGGCTTTGGTCCATGGTTGTCCCCCTAGTGCTTTGGGGCCCGTGAGAAGACAACGCCTCATGGCAGGAGCTTATGGAAGAGCAAAGTTATTGAGGGCCAGGTCGTGTGAAGAGGTGGAGGACAAAGACAGACGGGGTGGGGAGGAAGACAGAGAGAGACAGAGAGCACTCGCGAGCTTGCGTGCAGTGAACGGAGTCCCACCATCTCCCCAAGGGCAGCCCCGGTGACCTGGAATCCCCTGCCAGGCCCCATCTCTTCACTGTTAGTTTCCAACATCTTCTAGGCACTCTAAGCTGTGGACCAAGCCCTTATTTAACATGGGGCCTTTGGGACACACTCCAGATCTACATGCTAGCATCGCTGAACCCAGTGTACTGGGAGATAGAGAAGTATGACGAGTGTTTAAATTAAAATAAAGTTTATTACAATACAGTAGAAGACACTTTGCCATCCATCCTCCTCAAAATACTACCCCGTTTGTTTTGAAAACACTGATCCCATCATACCACTTTCTGTAGCAGCTCTGGAGTCCTCTTTCCTGAGTGTCTTTATGAGGTGTGGCAAAAAATAAAGTGAGTGCCATTGTTGAGCGACACCCAGTGGAGAGGCAGGCTCATAAAAACATGATGCTGTGCCCTCATCTACCTTATTTACCGGATCTGGCACCATGCAACTTCTAGCTCTTTCCCAAGTCAGAATAACCATGAAAGGGGAATGTTTTGAGCTGATTCAGGATATCTAGGCGGCCAGAATGGTGCAACTAAAGACATTCAGGAAGGAGGACCAGAGCTGCTGCAGAAGGTGCCAAGGGTGACGGTGAGTGTGTTCAAAGTGAGGGAGGATTCATGGCAATGTGTCTTTTACTCTATACATTTTTTAATTTAAACAAGATTTGCCATATTTTTAGATTCTGTTTCCTGTGCTGTGTTTCACCCTGTGCATACATACCTATGATGAAGTTTAATTTGTGAGTTCCAGTAAGAGATTTAGAACAAGTCATAAAATAGGATGTCATAATATAGAGCAATGAAGGCTTGCACTTTGGGGCCTTTGCAAAGTGAAATAAACTTTAGGCCGACATGGGCACACTGGATTCGACCCTGAGATGCTGGGTGACGAAGGCAAGGCGATGTACGTGGCCTGGAACCCCAGACACAGAGGGCTTCACGCCCTGGGTGGGACAGAGCAGGGCGGTGAGAGATCTCATCACGCTGCTCAGAGTAGCACAGTTTCAAATGTAGGAAATGTTCATTTCTGGAATTTTCTCTGATGTTTCCAGACGTTGGCAGACTGTAGGTAACTGAGACTGAGAAAGTTGAAACACGGAGGGAGGTACAGTCGCAGCGATAGCTATGCGTCTTTTGCTTGTTGCTTTCTTGAAGTGAACCAGCGAATTTTGGTTTTGATGCGATGAAATACTGGCAGTGGCTAGAAATAGTGCATCTTACGCTCGCGTTAGAAGTGGATGCTGAAGGTGTCAGCTTGAGATTCTGCCTCCTGGCTGGCCCTGCGGACAGCCGGTGTGGCTTCTCGGTGACCATGCTTTGTGTAGGAAAACCTACATGCATGTTCTTTGTCTTTTCTTTAGAAATTCTCCGAAAAGGACCCTTAAGCCTTCGGGAGCCCTGCGTGCTCCAGTCCTGGGGACTGGCCCAGGGCAGGGCGGTGAACCCGCGCTTTGCGGGGTGCAGCAGGCGAGCAGCTGAGGCACCTGGCACTGTCCCAGCAGCTGAGCTTTGGTGGCGGTGCGCCCAGGGACCATGCACATGTTCAGAGAGGAGTACAGAGCCAGAGGTTCGCTGTCACTGCCCCAGGGCCTTTGCACTAAGCACACGTCCCAAGCCTCCCCCTTTCTTTAATATTTTGACACAAGGTCTCCCTAATTCACTAAGTTACTCATACTGGACTTGAATTTGTCTTCCTCCTGCCTCAGCCTCCCAGAGTGCTGGGATTATAGGTATTCTCCACCACTCCTCATTTAAGAGGGATTTTTACGAAATGTAGGAAGTTTTGTCAGGGCTTTTTCTATGATCAGCTCTACATCGTCAAATGTGCCCACACTTTATTCCAGTTGTGAATACACAGTGCTTTCAGTGTCCCGCTGTGACACTGCATTGCATTCCTGTGGGCTGTCCTCAGTGTCTCTTTCTCCCTTTTTTAGGATGGGAGGGTGCTGTTAGAAAGATTTTCCTTTGAGGTTTGTGGGATTTGTATTCATTTTAAGCTTGCGTGAAGAATGGTCCAAAATAATGGTGAATGTATAAATGAAGAAACACTTATTACAGTGAAAGACACATCACTGTGAATCCACCTCAGAATTTTCCCCCTCACTGTGAACACACTTCTTCCATCATCCTTGGCACTTTCTGAAGCAGCTCTGGAAGTCTTTTTTCCTGAGTGTCTTCATTTGCGCGGCCGTGGCTTCCTTGAAGTCCTGAATGGATCAGATATTTCCCTTTCATGGTCATTTTGACTTTGAGGAAGAGCCAGGAGTCGCACAGTGCCAGATCCAGTGAATGAGGTGGATGAGGATGCAGCACCATGTTTTTAGGTGCATGACTTTCACCTGGATGGTGCTTGGACAACACTCATCATATTTGTGATCACAGTTCATAAAGACCCTCATGAAAGAGGACTCCAGAGCTGCTGCAGAAAGTGGTGAGGACAGTGGGATGAGTGGGTTTGGGCGGGGGTTTGAGGGCAATAATGGCAATGTGTTGTATCTTGTGATAGATACTTCGATGTAAACATTCACAGTGTATTTGATTGCCCATCTACACTCCAACCCCCACCTCTCTTGAGGTCCCTTCCCGGTGCCTTTCCATCCGCATCATGGCCCAGAACCAAGAGAGGAGTGAGATGGCCCGCAAGGCCGAGTTCTGGGCCCTTGTGGTGGCTTCTGTCTGCAGGAGCCCAACCGAGTGGGGGTTGGGGCTGGCTTGTGTTGTCATTTTCATCAAGATGATGGCGTTCAAGCACCCTCCATCTCACTGGTACCTGCAGACACTGTTCTTAAGTGAGGATCCACACGGGGGACTTTTCTTCTTTGTGCCACCTTTTGAGCTATTCTAAGATCCTTCCTCAGAGAAGACACATGAGGTTTTGCACGTGTGCCAGCCACAGTTGCTGTGTAAGCACGTGGGTCTGACCCCACTCCTGCCAGCTTTGGCCAGGAGTCTCCCTAGGTGGCTTGGGATGCAGGTGGGCTTGTGCCTGCTGAAGTTCCATAGATGTGGCCTGACCTAGTCACCTATTCCCAAGGAAGCTTGCAAACAGGGTTAAAGTTGGTTTCTTTGTTACTCCTTTTTTGTTTTTGGCAGTCTCAGAGTGGAACCCAGGGCCTTATGTGCTTGGCAAGTGCTGTGCCACCGAGTAGAGTCCCCGGCCTTATTCTTTTATTTTTCTAGACTGTTGAGACCTTGGGGTGATGATGGTGAATAGCCCCCCTGCCTCCACCTTGTCCCTTTGTCACTCTTACTTCAGTACCAGGTTCAAGGCACAGGTGACATGCAGGTCAGGTGACTGCCAAATACCCTCCCAGGACGGTGGTACCTTCCTCAGCGGCAGAGGTTCTCGCCCAGAGGCCATCTGCCGCGTGCCACGCCCAGTCCCGGCCCTGGCTGTGGCACAGCGGGAGGTGCTGTCCTGGAGCTCAGCGAGGGGGGCTGGGTCCCTGTCCCTGCAGCCCTGGGCAGGGTCCGCATGGGCCGAGGTCACTGTCCTTCCCGTGGCCAGGATGGCCTTCTCTCATGTAGGGGGCCGAAAGCTGGAAGCTGTGGCTACCTGAGTGTCGGCAGCTGTCATGTGGCCTGTGTGGCACTGGGGCCATGGCCTGCCTCTTGCTGGGAACTGGAAATACAGGCCGTGTGACATTTTCCTCCTGACTCCCGCATCAGTGTGGCCGCAGCAAGCACTGGAGGAATGCTAAATGACAGTCATGCATCTTGCCAGAACCAACACGCAGGAGAGGCCTCCGGGGAGGAAGGCCAGGCCTCATCTTGGGGTGCTGACCCTCCCACTCCCTGTGAGTCCTCAGGAGTGGACTGGAGCGATGCCAGGCCCTGCAGACCTGGCCACCCTGCACAAGGCCCACTGGTGGCGTTCCCGTGCATGGCCAGGTCTCAGGTAGAAGTTCTTTTTTGGGGGGTTGATGGGGATCAAAGCCAGGGCCTTGCACTTGCTAGGCAACTGCTCTACCACTGAGCTAAATCCCAACTCAGAAATTCTGAGACTGGTGTTTGGAAGAAAATCATGGTGAGTGAAGAAGTCCCTGTGGGGTCCCACCCCTCACACTCTGTGGTGGCTGAGGCGGCTTGACTTCCTGCAGGCAAAATCGAGGAGCATGAAGTCCCAGTGCTGGGCAAGGCCTCGACTCCCCCACGGCAGGCTCCAGGTGCAACCAAGGGCACAGCAGGCCCGAAGCTTCTCTTTTTGTGGTTCTGGAGATTAACTTTTGCACTGAGCTACTTCCTCAACCATTTTTATTTTTTTATTTGAAACACAGTCTTGCTAAATCACTGAGTTGCGCAGGCCGGGCTCGAATTTACGATCCTCTTGCCTCAGCCTCCCAGAGTACTGGGATTACGGCATGTGCCCAGCTCTGCTTTTTCTGTATTGAAGAGTGTAGCGGTCCACATGCTAGCGTGTGCCTGTGTGTCTGTGGATGGGGTGTGTGTGTGTGTGTGTGTGTGTGTCTGTCTGTCTGTCTGTCTGTGTGTGTCTGTGTGTGACTTTCTGCAGGACAAGGTATTGAAAGAGTAGGCCGAAGTTTGTGTGGGGTGTCACCCAGCCGTGTCATCGGCTCCCAAGCTTGTGTCCTGTGTCCTCATTGTACATGAGGGTCCAACCTTTCAACAGCATATAAAATATGTTGTATAGTTAATGTGTGGAGGTAACAAAATTCTCTTCATTTTTACAGATTTTATTATAACAGTAAAATGAAATAGCACAGGCTCAAGTTTAATGATAAAGAAAACTTGCAAGAGTGCTTAGTAACAATAAACCCGTCCGCCTGGGCCCACCCATGTGTAGATAGGTTAAAATACTGTTCTTGACAGTTGCTGTGTTGCACACACGTGTGTAATGCCTGATGCACGCGGCTTCCGGTGTGACTGTTTGTGGCAGGTGAGGGGGCACAGTTGGCAGCACGCCGCGACCTTCCCTGTCCCCTGCCCTGTGTCCTCTCGTCGCCTGTGTTATCCACACTGAAGCACGGTGCAGTCGAGTCACGAGAAATCCCGCTGGAAAGGCCGTCGTAATGCTCAGCGTCTCCCGTCCTGTGGGGCCGTGGTTCGGCTGTCTGGGCCACTTGCAGCTGGGGTCACAGACTGGACCCCACACCCACGCGCCAGGCCTCGCTCTGGGATTTAAGCTTCCTTCGTCGGTGCTGCGGTCCCAGCCTGCAGCTCCTGCGTTGCTATCGTAACCGGCACTTCCCCGGTGCAGAGTGAGGTTGGACACGTCTCACATGTCCGTCTTGTACATTGGTGGCTTTCTTCTCTCCCCGTTTCCATGCTGGGCTGCTTATCTAGCCCTTATCTCAGTAACTATGAGATGTGCTGGGCGCGGATCCTGGGCCCGTGCTCTTGTAAACATTTTGTCCCAAGGCCTGTGCTTGTTTTGCAACTCTGCTTGTAGGCTCGTTGCCTGTAAAGGAGTTCATTTGTGCCTCATGATCTCCAGGTTAAGAATCTTGCTTGGGAAGCTGTTTCTTCCCTAGAGTTTGTAACATTATTCATCAGCTTTTTCTCATAGTACTTCCTGGTGATGTTTGAATCATTAGTCTGTGAGCAGCGTGGGCGGGCGGCGGGGCGCCGTCTGTGTCTCACTGAGCACCTGTCACCGGTTATCCTGGGTCTTAGTTTTAATTCCTGTGTCATCGTTCACACTCTGTCCACATTCTTACTGTGTTCTGTACATTCTTCTGTGGGTGTGGCCCCAAAATATGGTGAATTGCTAAAAATATATTTAAAAATTTATTATAGTGAAACACACATTACCATTAACCCTCCTCAGCAGTCCTTCTCACTTGGAACACACTCATCCCATCGTTCTTGCCGCTTTCTGCAGCAGCTCTGGAGTCCTCTTTCCTGAGTGTCTTTAGTTACACTGTTCGGGTGCCCCGTGTCTTGAAGTGATTCAAAACCTTTCCCTTTCGTGGCCATTTTGACTTTGGGGAAGAGCCAGAAGTCACGCGGTGCCAGATGCGGTGAATAAAGGTGGATGAGGACACAGCGTCATGTTGTTATGATCTTCTGGCCTTTCTGTTAGATGGTGCTTGGCAGCAGCAAGCACCGTATTTGTGATCACACCTTGTAAAGACACTCAAGAAAGATGTCTCCAGAGCTGCTTCAGAAAGTGACAAGAACAATGAGGGTTCAGAGTGAGAGGGAGGGCTTTGAGGAGGATTCACAGACATGTGTCTTTCACTGTAACCAGTTTTTAACTGAAACATGCACCCCGGTAAGGGTTACCCCTGTAAGTCAGTGCCTGAGCCCGGGGGAGCCTGGGTGTTGAACAGGACCGCGTTGGCCTCCCCCACTGATCAGGGAGGGCGGTAATAGGTTTCCCTCCAAGGAAAGCTCAAGTTCTTCCCTGAGAACTTTTCACGTTCTTTAAAGAGTGCTCCTTGAGCTTGATATGTTGATGCGTCTGAGAACAAGGTCACAGTCCCCGTAGGCTCTGGACCTTGGACTTGGAGCTGGTGTGCAGGCGGCTGACGGTGCTGCCCACCCGCTCTGGACCTCAGGAACCTTTACCTTGCTTCCCAAACGTCTTTGCGGTTGCTCGCCTTGCATTTCCTCCACGAGATGGGCTTTGGAAGCCTTTTCTGTTAGCGTTTGCACCTGGTCTCTGTCTGTGGCTTAGCTGGGACCCCAGTGGACCATCGCCACTCGTGCTGTCACTGTGGGCTTTCTGGGGTCGTCTGCTGTGCCCTTCACTCTTTGTGCTGCCCGCTGGCCTTCTCCCAGGCCAGGGGCTGCCGCGTTTCACATCTTCTCGCCAAAATCCTTCCTTCTGGGTGAGCAGGAGATTTTTATTTTTTAAATTTTTCTGTACCTTCTGCTTTGGACTTCAGGCTTACTCTTTTCACTACTTTTTTTCTTTAGAAAATAATAAAAATATATTCTGAACAATGTGACTGGAAGAATAAAAGCGAAGAGAAGCCTTACAAGGAACTGTGAGAGCCTTTGCTCTTTTTTCTATTATTCAGGGGTAATTTATCAACAAAATGAAGAAGTTGACAATCCAGACATTCATGCCTTCTTGTCCTTGAATTCACTGCAGACCCCGAGGGCTGAGATGTTGGCTCTGCTGTAGGCTCTTGGCCCCTTCCTTATTGTCCCTCTGCCTTGGTTTCTTGACCTGTAAAATGGGTGCCAGTTATGCCTCCAAGGACCCCTAATAGATAGTTGATCTTTTATTAAGAGCTGCTAGCCTTTGAGTATTTTATGTCTTGCATGCTATTGCTGCTTTTCATTCAATCTTTAAAAAACCCTTCTATGTGAGATTGCAAAGCATGGCTATCCTTAGCGATGGGACACTCCTCAGGGTTGTTGTCACGCTGGGGGGGACAGCCTGGAGACCAGCGATGGTCACAAGCCTCCTGTTTCTAGTCTCAAGGGTCCTGGGCTGGGCTGTGGTCAAGGGAAGCCACACACCCATTATTTTGCGTAGTTCATGTGTTGCGTGGAACTACGGTGAAAGCCCGTTCATATTTGTAAATTCAGCTCTTCCGAGGAGAAGCACATGTATTTCTGTGCCAGTGCCGTCCTATTTTTAGGTCTTTTTGCTCTGGAGTTCTTCTCACGTGTTGCGATAGTCCATCATTTGTCTCTGGCTGTTCTTGGGTATGAGCTAAACATGCCTGTGTGTCTCCGCCAGCTGTGGGAGTGGGGGATTTTCCGGGCGTTCATTCTGTAGTGTTTTTGCCTCTTCCTAGCAGGGAGTCTCTTTATCGTGGTGCCTTTCTGGCCACAGTGGGTTTTGGGGAGCAAACTAGCTTGTGCTTGCTGGGTTGGGGGTTCCTGGAAGCAGTAGGATTGCTGGACCTGCCTTGAGCCCGGGTGGGCCTGGGGCTCTTGTATATCTTCTGGCTACGCTTCGTTGGTTTCAGAGATGTCGCCCAGTTTGGACACTTGCTGGGGTCGTCAGTGCCCTGCCCTGGTACCTAGGCTCCGTCTCCGTGGACCTCACTTGGTGTCTGCTGGTGGACAGGCCACCAAGAGGCCGGGTGCACAGGGCTGTCACAGCTGAGTTGCTGCTGACTTCTGGGTGTTGGTGTGTGACACTGGTGTGTCACGGCTTCTGTCCAGAATGTCCCCCGAAGCCTCCTGTGCATGGAGGGTAATAGATCACGGGGTGCTGTGCCGGTCAGTGGATTCATCATGGATGAGGTCATGGCTGACTGTGCTGTAGGAGGCGGGCCTGGCTGGAGTGGTCGCTGGGGCGTGACCTGGATGCTTACATTCTTGTCCCCGGCTCCTTCCTTTACTCTCTGCTTCCCAAGCCGCCACGGATTAAGCACTTCTCCCTCCCTCCGCCGTCCTGTTCCTGCCTCAGAGCCGGCTGACCCTGGACTGAAACTGTGATCCAGAATAACCCTCCTTTAGGTTGGAAAGGTCCAATTTTGCACCCCAGGGACAGAAGAGTGACTAAGACAAACACATGGCTGCACGTTAGCTTCCCTGGCTGCCCTCCTCCTGGGCACCCTGTGCTAATATCTTCAACAGGGAAGGAACCATGGCAGCTGTATTTGCCTGGCCGGACTGGCGATCCTGGAGAGTAGTGCACCTGTGCGTTTTGTGTTTATTTGAGATGCTCGAGGTGAAACCCAGGGCCTTGAATGTGCCAGGCAAGCGCACTCCCCCAGAGCTGGGCCCCCAGCCACTAGGTTTAATTCTTGACTCACTTTTAAGCTGCTTATAGGTTTTGGCAGTAGCATTCTGAAGTTTTGTAATTAATTTTTATAATTTTATTGTGCAGCTGGGCGTGGCGGTGCACACTTGTAATCCCAGTGCTCCGGAGGCTGAGGCAGGAAGATTGCTGCAAGTTCAAGGCCAACCTGAACTACATAGAGAGACATTATCGCAAAAGAAAAAGAAACCCGAAACCCTTTTCTTTCATTCTCTCCACATATACCTTAATTTATCTTTATGGCTGCCTTCTTACTCCTTGTTTGTGAAAACACATAGATTCTGTGATAGCAGTGTAGTTTTTTAAGATGAAAGTTATTCTGCCCCACTTTGAAAAGGCCTGGACTTCACCCCAGAGCTTCCTGGCTGAACAGGCTTCGTGTCTTTGTCGTGGAAATCGGGAGTTGTTGAGTGTCTAAATAGTCACTGTTATTACTCCAAATATTTAGTGTGAGAAAGTGAGACAGGAGGAAACGTTTATATTAGCTCAGGAATTTTTTTGGAAGATACCATAGATGCTAAATAGGAATCAAAAGACACTTTGTTTCTGAAATATTTTGGGCGTAAATTCAGGCGTTTATTTTTTGCCCGAGTTAGCATAATCTTTAATAAGATCTCACGTTTCTCTTGCAGCTGACTATAACCTGCAGGAGAAGCGGTCTCTGGGTGGATAGTGGGTCCCGGCTGGGCTGTGTGGGTCGAGGCCGGCAGGTGACGGACACCCAGGTGTGGCCGGGGCTGGAGGTGTTGGGTGCTGAGGTTCCCTGCAGCCCGTGTCTTAGTCACCCTGTCTTCTTTATCGAGTGCGAGAGTCATCCTGTCTTTGTTCAGTCAGCTATCCAGTTTAGTAACAACGTTCTTGAAAACGGACAGAAGTGGATGATAGAACTACATTTAATTTTGCCTTCATCGTGGGTGCATTTATTGTGCCCAAGCGCAACTGCAGAAGCAGTATTCCCAAGCACATGGTGGTCTGAACGCACCGGGATCCAGGGAGGGGCTAGGTTCCCTGGAAACAGAAGGCCCTGGGGTCGGAGAGTTCAGGGTGACCCAACTTCCGCTGTCATCAGGGTGACCCGAGGCCCTCTCCCAGTGTGCCGGCCCAGTGGCATTTCAGAAACCCCCATACCTATTTGATCCTGCAACCTGTGTGTGTGTGTGTGTGTGTGTGTGTGTGTGTGTGTGTGTGTGTGAACTTGTATTCAACTTGGCTCCTAGCATTTAAAAATATTCCAGTTGACATAGTTGTTACAGTACTTACTTCTCAAAGTTTTCAATCCTTCGAAAGTGGGCACCCTTAATAAAAAGCCTTTGCATAGAAGGGATAACATTGAGCTTTAAGAAATTGAATCATCTTGCGTCACACATCTCCCATTCGGGTCCTCAAAAAATTAACACGCTCTTTAAATATCAGCCTAACAGCTTGTGGGTAGCACATTTCACATCTGATAACGGGGGAGTTGCTTGGCACGTTATGGTTGGTAGTAGTTAGTGTTTGTATAGCGTTTGCTCTGTGTTGGGCCTGGTCCTGTCTTCAGGTCCATTGGCACCTTTAATCCTCAGGAAGACTTGGAAGGGAGGTGCTGTTTCTGGGCTTGTTTTACACCTGGGGACACTGAGGCCCGGTGAGTCATCATTTTCTTAATGTCGCCTGCCAGGCTTGAGTCCTGTCGGGGGTAGAAGAAGGTGCCTCGGTTCCCATGTGTGGGCGCCTGTGGAACTTGCTGAATGCTGTGTCTGCACCCTGGCTATCTAAGTTGGGGGCCCAGGACTTCCTCCATGACAGAAGGAGGCAGGATCAGGCTTTGTCTTCAGCCCCTTATGTTGAGAGAAGTGTCCTTGATGAGTGCCTTATGGAGTGCCCGGCTCCTGGCTCCTGTGACGCAGGTGGCCCAGGGGTACCCTACTCAGCAGCAGCTCTCATAATGATGTCCTCGGTGATGCTAGTCATTTTGTGTGTTTTCTTTAGAAATACTAAGCTGCCCTGGTGTCCCAGTGGAATACACTGAAATCCCCAGTGAGGTGGGCTTTATCCCTATGTCCTGTGGAGGAGCCAGGGTCCCGGAAGTGGATAGTTCACTCCAGAGCCACTTCCGGTGGGGCAAGCCTGGTCGCCAACATCTTCCAGCCCCGGAAGTTACCCCAGTACTCAGGATTTGCTGCTGATGATACAGACCCCATGTGCTGGTGCTCGGTGAACGTGGAGGACCATGGGAAGCGCGTGGGCTGGGCTCCATGCTTGGGTTGTAGGTAGGCTTAGCTTCACGGGGTGGCAAAGTCTGTGTCCAGGTGCCCTACCTGCTTTGGGAGCCTGGGGAGACATCAGGCAGTGAGCTGAGGCTGCTGGGGTGTCCTGCCTTTGAACCTCTGGGCTCTTCAGACATTTGACCCTGCTGTTAATAGACATGACTGGAAGCCTACTGATGTGGACTCACTTTCGTGTTTTCTTCTTGGGAAATCCCAAGTTCAATAATGGTCCCTTTGACTTTCCAGCTCTGGAGCTGACCACTATGCCAAGAGCGAGGACACAGCAGCGGGCAGTGGCGCAGTGACCGGCGAGGTCCCCTGGGAAGCCCTGGGGGCTGCCCTGGTAGACGGGACCTCCGAGCTGACTGAGCGGTGAGTCCATGTGTCACCTGCCTCTCTCTGTGGCCGAGGCCGGGTCAGCACGTGTGTGTCGCCGTGTGTAGCGCCCACACTGGGGCCTTCATCCAGGGTTCCCAAGGACAACTCTGCCGCTCTCTGTTCTTCTCTTGCTTCTTTTTGAGTCTGCTCTCGAGCTGGTTCAGGCGGGGATAAAGCTGGGTCTGGGCGGGGTGCTTGGCCTTGGAGGGTCCTCGTGCCCATCCCAGGTCGGGGTGGCAGCACCGCCCCCTGGATTGTCCTGGCCACCTGGCACAACAGCGCAGGTGTGGTTGCTGTGTGTGTGCAGGTGGGAGCACAGGTTGGGGTTGAGCTCAGTGGTGTCCATCTGCCTTGACCCTGAGCATGGTGACTGGTCTCCCTGAAGATGATAAGGGTGCAGGGTCTAGAGGTCTCCAGTGGACCTCTCTTTCTCTAGGGTGGGACCGCGGCATTTGTGGGAAAGGCAGGGGGTGCTGCTGCAGCGGGCTGAGGCAGGAGAGCCTTTTCTGGCAAAGGGCCCAAGGGACGTGGCCATCAGAAGGTGTGTCAGTCAGGGGCAGTGTTGGAGTCTGGAGTCCATCATCTGGCTGTGGCGGGTTCCGGAGGCCTCACCCTGGCTTGTGGATGGTGTCTTCTCCCTGTGTGTACAGATGGCTGTCCAGGGCGTGCCTGTGACCTGACCCTTCTTACATGGACATGCCTCACACTGTCTCAGGGCCACTCCCTTGTGGGCCCTCATTTTAGCTCAGTTTCTCTTTAAAACCTGGTCTCTGAGTTCCACCTGGTCTTGGTATTGGGTCCCAGGACATCCACAGGTGAGTGTTGGGGAGCACGGATCAGCTCATTCCAGAAGGGAGACCTGGAGGGGCTGAAGGGCTGGAAGGAGGTTGGCGACCTGGGTCCCGTCCGTGGCCTCTGTAGCCCTCGGCAGGGACGCTCTGGCCCCCATCTCTGCCCAACCGCTGAAGCCGTTTACATGGCTGCTGCGAATCCCAGAGGTGTGTGTGCGTGTGCGTGCGCGTATTCCTGCCCCTGCAGACAGCTGGCATTGAGTAGTTGGTCTTCTGGGCAGTCCAGACCCTTCTGGGGTGCCTCCTAGACATCTGGGCATCCTGCAGTGTGGGTCTGGGCCCTGTTCCCTCCTAATCAGTAGAACATAGGTCTGTGTGAGTGTTGACCCCGGAGAAGGGGATATGGAGCAGGGCCGCCCGCCGCCTCACCCCAGCAGGGTACGGTGGGGACACGGCTGCCCGTGGGCCCCGCGACCAGGGCTGAGGGAGAGCAGATACTAGGCCCCCAGACCCACCCAGGTGCAGTGGGGTGCGGCCTTACTGCTCCCTGTTGTCCTCATGGGGTTTCCCCACAAAGGCTCAGCTCAGACCTGCTTCCTCTGCTCGGCCAGCAGCCCCCACCTAGGGCCAGAGTACCGGCACCTGTGCGCCCAGGCTGGGTCCAGGAGGGATCCGGTGAGCTGTTTATCAGCCCCTGAAACCTGGCAGGGCTGCTGTTTGCCTGGTGCTCAGGGCCGAGGTGGGTACTGCCCCAAAGCTTGGGCTGCTTTTCCTGACCCTTTGGCATGGGAACAGGCTTTCTGGGGTCTTCCCCTGAGCCTGCTGGTGTCCCGGGTTGGAGACGAATGCAGAGTCCTGCCTGTGACGGGGGGCGGGATAAGGAGACGCGGGAACTCGTTGCTGCGTCGCTCCTCAAGTGCGAGGTCCCTAGGCGGTGCTGTTGGAGATGAAAGCCAGGGCCTTTGCACACAGATACATCCCCAAGCCCTCTTTAAAAACTTTTTTTCATTTTGACAGAGTCTCCCTGAGTCACCAAGTTGCCCAGGCTGGGCTCCAACTTGGCATCCTCCTGCCTCAGCCTCCGAAGGTGTCCAGATCACAGGTGTGCACCACCAGTCCTGACCTCTTGTCACTTCTTAGAGTCTTCCTGTGCTCATGGGTTAGGGCCAGGTTTTAGTAGGAGGAGAGTGGATGGATTAGAGAGGAATGAGGTTCCTCTGTCTTGAGTAGACTTGGAAGGCGCTCCTGTGGCTTTTGAAGTTTCCTGGTTGAAAGCTTTTATTCTCATGTGGCCATCGAGTCTTTAGAGTAAGAGGCTTGGAGATGAATCATTTGGCTTCTTAGGAGGTTCAGCCAAAGATGAAAATAGTGGTCAGGATGCTGTCGAGTCCTGTTCGAAGCCCAATACTTGTACAGGGAAGAGGACAGTTTATAGTATGGCTGAATAGTCTGTTCCTGGCTGATAACCTGTCAGGCTTTTCTTTCAAGTTGCTGATCTGTCTCTCTGTCATCCTTTTGCAGATTCAGAACTCAAAACGAGCCAGGTGTGGTGGTGCACGCCTGTAATCCCAGCACTGGGGAGGCTCGGGCAAGAGAATTGCCACAAGTTCAAGGCCAGCCTGGGCAGCATAGTGAGACCTGTCTCAAAAACCCAAACCAAAATTTAAAAAAAAAAAAAAACAAAAAAACCCAAAGCCAAACCAAAAACAGTGATTTTTTTTTCCATTTTCTTTTCTGTCTGTCAGAATTGGGAAAAGACCCGTTTGCTACTTGGGAAATCACAGTATCTTAATTTTGGTAACCTCCAGTATATCTGCAAGACAAAAATTTTCAAGAGACCTGAAATGTAATTGAAGTCTTATCAAGCATTGATAAGTTTCTGGCGGTTTGAGGTGTTGGCGAATTTGAGGACGCGGTAATGGGCAGTGTTTCCTAAAGCCTCGTGTTTCCTGACAGCGACGGTGCCAGGTTCGCATCTGGACACAGCGTGCTGCAAGTCAGGAAGGAGCGTGTGGTGTCTAAGATCGGTCATGGATACCAGAGCCGGCCGGCCGTCTCTGAGACCCGTGATGTCCCTGCATGTGGCCTTGCGGTGTCCACAGGTGGAGAGTACGTGCTGGGGAGGAGATAAGAACCCGGAGTACGTGCTGCCTGAAGCCAGGAGTTGCAGTTGCTATGGGCACAGAGACCAGATGAGGACAACATAGAGGGCCGAGGGACACCGGCTAAAACTCACTGTGCTGTGTGTGCGGGGTGCCGTCCTCGGCGGTCCCACGGACTCTCACACTTGACCTTCACCGCGGTCCTGGTGACTATCACCCTGGCCCCTTACACTCCAGCCACCAAGGCAGCAGAAGGTGGAGGCTGCTGATCCTTGCTGTTCGAGGGTCCATATGTGTGAGGCCGCCTGCTTGCTACAGCTTGTTTGTAGCCCCCAAACCTGTACTCATACCACCTTGGCTAAGGTCATTCCTGGACATGGGCAAAGCCACGAGACCCACACACATTCCCAGCAGAGGCTGTGGATAGGTGTCCCTTCTGTGCTGTGTTTGGGATCATGGTTTTCACATTTTTGTGTTATTTGGTTGGTGAACTATTCTGCTTAAAATGGCACAAATGCTGCTGTGTGTCTCCCCCAGCACTCTGAGAGACTGAGACAGGTGGATCACAAGTTCCAGTCCAGCTTGGGCAACTTGGCAAGACTCTGTCTCAAAATTAAAAGGGCTGGAGATACAGCTTGGTGTGAAGGCCTTGGGTTTAATTCCCAGTATGGGGGGAAGCGGCCCAAAGCAAAGTGCCATCGTGTTTCTGGCCCCTGAAGGCTCTATAGCGCCTGCGCAGACAGAGAAGCTGCAGCAGGTGAGCTCGCACCAGGTGTGATTACAGCCACGCTGATGAACTGGTGATCTCTTCTAACTAAAGCTTCTTTGAACAGAAACACACAGACGCCAAGGCTATACACTGAGCGACCGATGTGACCAGAGGCTCCCGGGACCCGAGGCCTGTCTTTCCTGTGGGCACCAAGACCCTGGATCCCCAAGCCACTGTTCATGGGGACTTTGGGGCCTTCCTGCAGGGCAGGTGGCCACCTGCCATCCTTGTTTTGGTCACTCCAAAGCCCTCATGTCCTCTCTCTCAAATTGTTTTGTTTCTTTCTCTTTCTCTCTCTTCCTTTCTTTCTTTTCCTTTGTTTGTTTCTTACTTTCTCTCTCTTTCTCCCCCCCACCTCCCTCCTTCCTTCATTTCTCCCCTTCTGTCTTTCTCCCTGGCTGTCTTCGTCTTATCTTTCTGTCTTTCCCTCTTTCCTCCTCCATTCCTCCTTCTTTTCTTTTGTCCTTCCTTTGAAGTGTTCGACATTGATTACAATAAACTGTACATATTGAAAACATGCAGTTTGAACCATTTTGATGCACACGAAACTGCTACCCATTAATCAATGAAAATATCCTCCTGTCCCCATCTTCTGCTCTCTGCATCCTTTCTTACCACCCTTTCATGGTCTGCTGTTTCTCAGGATAGCTCTGCATGTGTTTTCTGGAGTGCTCTATCAGGGAATCGATGGATTTTGCATGGCTTCTTCCACTGGCCTGGTTATTTAGACCGCATAGCCGCAGTTTGCTCCTTTTTGCTGCTGAAGGGAATCGAGGTGTCCCGGTGGGTACAGCACCCACCCACCTGGTGACGGTTCCCCACGGCTTCTGTAGGTGGCTGTCTTCATCTGAACCCATGTCTCTGTTCCTTCTGTTCTCTTGCTAGATCTGACGTCCCCTTGCATAGATCGTGGAGGTGGTTTGGGATGTGGCTGTGGCTCTTGCAGTCACCTGCATCCGGTCAGGAACTGACAGGGTGGTGATTGTAAGAGGGCAGCATTTTTAGGCAGTGCTGCACAGGCACAGGCATCCACAGGCCCTGGATATGTGTGGATCAGCACCTAGTGAGTTCCCGCTGAGCCTGGTCTACAGCGTGGGGCCAGAGCACCATGGAGCCCTGAGCCCGCCCTTACTCCACAGGGCTCCACGTGTGTCCTGAGATGGTTAAAGATAATTCCTGGGCGCACTGTCCTCAGATGGCCCAGGCTGCGGTTCCAGAGGGCCCGTCCTCATGGTCAGCAGGAGTTATTTTGGGACCCTGCAGGCCTGACTCTGGACCTGGTGATTCATTATGCACAGTTTCTGCTCTCTTGGCCCTGCTGGTGCTGTGAGCAGGGTGGTGGACTGGGAAGCCTGGGTCTGTGGCGATGGAAGAACTTGGCTCTGTGCATTGACATTGGACATGTAGGACTTCACATCTGTGCGCCGTGGACTGGGGTCACTCAGGTGTGACACTTAATGCCCACTCTGTCCACTGTTGCTTCTTTAGGATTGTAGGATGGCATACTCTAGGACTTTAGAGGGCTCATCTCAAGAGTGACTCCTGTCCCAGGGTGATCTGAAGTTTCCATTGAGCACGACTGTCCTGACGTGGTGTCGTGGAAGGGGGATAGCCAGCAGCCACCTGCTCGGGGCAAGACGAGGGGGTGTGGCAAGGCAGCCCGCACTTGTTCTTTATCGGGTTTTGAAAGCTGATCCAACATGTTGCTTAGAGCCATCTTTGAAATTTGGGACAAGACAGTCAGTTTTACAAAGAACTTTCTGCATTGGTGGCCCCCAGGGAAACTGAGCTCCTGGGGCAGCGGCGGGAGCTTGTTTCAGGGTGCTTCCCCTCAGAAGGCTCCCATATTCCAGTCAGTGACCCGAAGGCCGGGCGTTCGGCTGTCTTCAGGAAGTTGCTTCCCTTTCTTGGCAAGCACAGGGCCTCC
Source organism: Hystrix cristata (assembly GCA_004026905.1). Classification (NCBI taxonomy): domain Eukaryota; kingdom Metazoa; phylum Chordata; class Mammalia; order Rodentia; family Hystricidae; genus Hystrix; species Hystrix cristata. The sequence continues at coordinate 107,329 of PVJO010002448.1, forward strand.
TGGCGACAGTGTTGCCTGGGAGTCGCTGCAACCACAGGCTGCTGCAGTCCTTTCTGAGTGGAAAGGGGGATTTTTTTTTTTTTAAATTACAGCTTCGAGTCAGAGCAGATAGAGGAATCTAGTAACACATGGTGAGATTTATGGTAAGGACTGCAGAGTTTCATGTGGGACATTGGATGCCTGCGGTACCAGAAGAGTGTGCTGGAGACGCCGGGCGACCTTCCTGGGGCTTCTTGCCTGGGAACTGTTGGGATCGCATTAATGGATTGCCACGCAGACCAAAGCAGGTGGCGGTGGCGGGTCCGGCTCTGTGTGTTAGATATGGATGATCTCAGGAGACCAGCATTACTCTTACTTACTGTATTTTTTTATATCTCGTAGAGAAGACAGTAACAAATCCTGCAGATTTTGCAAAATTCACAAAAAAACTCCTGGTGACTATTCACAGTAAGTGTGAGCTCTGGTTGTATACGAGTAGTTTGGCCAAAGTAGACAAAAATCTATTATTTTTTAAAATAAAATCATTGGAAATTCTAATTCAAAGTTACACTTTAAAGAATTTTGCAGTAAAATCCAAATTATCCACAAAAACTCACATGTCGGTAAACATCTAGAGCTTTAGTTCTGAGAACGGTGGTGTTCTATGGGTTGGACGCCCTTGCCCGGAGTGCTGGGATGGCAGCCTTACCGCCGGCCGCCCTGTGCAGACCTGCCAAGGCCCGGGAAGTGACAGCCAGTGTCCAGCGCTGATCCCTCCTGACGCCCGTGAGCCACGGAGCCTGCCAGGTGGTTGGCATAGGAGCTTGGGGCGCAGGCTTCGGATTGAAGGAGAGCAAAGCTCATGCATCAGCCACCTAGGTGTCCAGCATGTGTGACCCGGGTAAGGTGTGACTTTAGTCCTCCCTCACGCAGGTGGACTGTGGCTGCCACAGGGTGGTGCTGTGCTTGGCAGGCTGCGCCCTGCAGTCTCCTCTGTGGTTCCCAGCCTGGAACCGGACTCGGTCACCCGCGGATTGGAACGTCTGCAGTTTCCTGCCCGGAAGCTGCCGGGCCACTTAGGTGAAAGGGGCTAGTTGGTGATTGAGGAGAAGATGTCAAGCAAGTCTTTTTCAGCACACCAAGAATAGAAAACCGAAGGCTGGTTGGGTGTGGTGGTACATGCTTGTAATCTCATCACTTTGTGGGAGCTGAGGCAGGAGGACTGCAAGTATCTGTCACCATGTTCTGCTCTGAGAAGAGCACAGGACAGGACCCAGTTCTCGCAGAAGATGAGATTTGTGACTATGTAAAAAGTGGAGTAAGGTCAGTGCCAGGAACCGATTTGAGTTCTTCAGCTCTCTCGAGAGGAAAGGTTGGTTTTGGCTCTCTGTGTGAGAGGTTCCAGCCCTGCTGCTATGGCCCGTGGCAGAGGAACATGGTGGTTCCATGGGACACCGTGCCAGAGGAACACAGTGGTGGGGACACCGTGGTGGAGACGCTGTGATGGGGAGAGAAGCTGCTCAGCTCTTTGAGCCCAGACCGAGAGCAGACGAGCAAGGGGCAGGGGCCGCGATCCCGTCAGGGGCAAAGGACCAGAGATAAGGCCCCCCAGTGCCCGCTTAGGACCAAGCCTTCATCCCATGGGGCTGCAGGGGACCCTGGACCACACTGTGGCACACACCACTTGGAGGCTGCCAGGCTACCAGCCAGCACTGCCTCTGTTGAACGCGGCAGGAGGTAGGACAGGGTTGTCATCTGAGTGTCCTGTGAGCATGGACAGCGTTGGAGGGGATTGGAGGAGACAGCGTGCTAGAGGCAACAAGGATTTCCTGAGGATACATGGAGCTCCCTGGCGGAGCAGTGACAATGGATCACGGTTGGAGAGAGCTGGAGAAGGCAGGTAGCAGGGTTATCTGACAGTGCCCAGCTTTGGGGAGTTACTGGCAGCGGAAGGCCCTGGAGTGGCTCGGGTGTAAGCAGTGAGCTGTGGTTTTTCAGCTTGCTTTCTTTTGCAGAGACTGCACAGACTCTTGGCGGGTACCAGCTGATGAGCCACACGTCTTAGGAGCCCGGCTTGGTCGCTGACATGGCACCGGGGCACCTGCTTGCTGTCATAGTGTTTGACTTTTAGGAGAAGCTATTGGTGTGACCCTCCTCCCAGGGGAGGGTGAACCCGGTTCCCAAGAATGTCAGGACTCTTGGTGAGGGACGCCCAACAGACTTCGGACAAAGCATGTCTTGGTGCAGCGATTCTCCAGTTTATGACAAGGGGAGAGCTGTAATTTAATGGGCAGAAATTGCCCTGCATGTGGAAAACTAAACACAGCATCAGAAGAACAGGGCCGTGTTCAGGTTCGGCTGCTGGACTCAGAAGTGTAAATATTGACATAGTGAAGAAAAATGTTGACTTTAGTATCAGGCAACTTTTGACTTTGCATGAACTGTTTTTCTGAACTATAGTCTAATGCAGAAGTATGAACATCATGAAGATTATTTAAATTTTTATCAGGTCCCAGCTCAGTGAAGATCCGCAGACTTCCATACATGTTTTATAATGTGTAAAGTTAACTTTGGTATTAAAAGGACATGGCAAAGCAACATGGCAAAGATAAAGTTGTCCCTAACTTCTTTGATTAAGGAAGAAAAAAGCAGGTTGCATACTTTCTTTGCCATCCTACAGCTGTTCGGGAGAAAGCCTTAGTCATGCCAGAGGCTGCTGTTGTCTGCTGGTTTGTAAGACTTGCCCTTGGTGACTGGACATGGTACATGCGCCTCCTGGCTGTTTGTATGTGTCCTTTGCAGAAAGGTTTGTTTAGGTCCCTTGGCAGTTTGGTTTGTCAAATTGAATTGGTTTGTTGGTGACGATGCTGTTGAGTTATTCGGGTTCTTGTCAGATGAAGGATTTTCAGTATTTAGTCTCATTCTGTGGGTTGTCCTTCCAGCTACTTGATAATGTTCTGTGATGCGTGTCTTAGTAGCGTTCCCATCATTGCTGGAACAAAAATACTTGACACACACAAGTTAGGGAGGAGAGATTTACTGGGTTCATAGTTTCAGTCCATGGTCAGCTGGCTCCAAGGCAGAGCAGCGTGGCAGAGGCCCCTGGTGAAGGGAAAGGTCTCGACCCGGGGCAGCCGGGAAGCAAGAGACAGGAACAGCTGGAACAAGGATGTGTCCTGGGGGTCGTGTCCCCAGTGACCGCCCCCAACTGGGACCCGCCTCCTAACAGTGCATTCAGCCTGAACTCTTCGTCGGATGAATCCATTGACGAGTAAGGTGCCCCGTGATCCAGTCACTTTCCCAGCACAGGGACTTCAGGGGTCATTTTAGATCTAAGCTGTAACAGTGCACAGATGTTTTGAAGTTTGGTGAAGTGCAATTTGTATATTCTTTTGTTGTTTGTACCATTGGTTTCCTATCCTAGAAATCACTGTCACATCTCATATCATGAAGATCTTTCTCTGTGTTCCCTAGTAGGGGTCTTATCGTTTGAGCTCTTACTTGCAGGTCTTTTGTCCATGTTAATCTGGTTATCATGTCAGGTGAAGACCAACTTGATGTTTTTTGCATGTTGTTACCCAGTTTTACTGGAACCATTCATTTATTGGGAAGACTGTTTTTCTTGGTGAATAGTCCTGGTGCCCTTGTGAAAAGTTATTGATCTGTGTAGGGATTTATACCTGGACTTTCTGTTTGATTCCACATCTTCTGTCTGTCTTGAAGTGGCACCACACTGTTTTAATTACTGTAGCTTTGTAGTAGGTTTGGAACATTGCATCCTCCAGTGTTGCTGTTCTCTTTCAAGATTGTTTGGCTTTTTGGGGTCTCTTGAGAATCTATTTTCCTATTTGTACAAAAAATGCCAGTGGGATTCTAATAAGAGATTGCATTGGCTTTGTATGTCATTTTAACAAAATTAAATCTTATAACCTCTGAACATGGAACATGTTTTCATTTATTTGTCATCTTTATATTCTTGTAGCAGCATTTTATAGTTATCAGTATAGAAGTCTTTCATCTCTTTGGTTAAATTTATTCCTAAACATTTTTTTTATTCCTGATGCTATTGTAGATGAAATTATTTTATTAGTTATTCATTGGACTGCTCTTAATTTATAAACCCAACTGTTTTTGTGTGTGTGTTGATTTTTGTATCCTATACCTTTCCCAAATGTATCTGCTCTGATAGTTCTTTTAGTATGGATTGTTTAAGATTTTCTATGTATACGATTTTCAGCTGTGGACAGAGCTAACTTTAGTTCTTCGTTTCCAGGTTGGGTACATTTTGTTTCTTTTTCTTGTCTTATTGCTTTGCTTTAGAATGTCCAGTACCATGGTGGACAAGAGTGGATATGGTGGGGCCCCTATCTCATCTTGATCTCAGGGAGGGCTCTCTGGCTGTCCCAGAGTCCTCTGTTCTCTTTGGGTTTGCTGGTTTTGTTAGAGACCAGAGCTAACAGCCTTCTTACCAAATCTCACTATAGTTTACTTATTCTAAAGGATCCAGTTCAGTCGAGCTTTCAGGGTGTGTATATTCCTGGCTGAGGGGCAATCTTTCTTGGCAATTACTTTCAAAGGTAATAAAATTAGCATATCTAAATGATATTTTCCACACTCAACCCAAATTAAGTTCAAAACTCTGGAAAGAGGATAGTCACATATTTCTGTATGTTGGGCCTGCCCAAGAGTTCCAGCGGGTTGTATGAGTTAGGGCAGGCAGCACAAGGAAGGCCAGGGGACTGAGAAATGGCCATAGCAGGTGACATGGGTGTGGGGTGTGGGGGAGCCTGCTGCTTGGGACAGGAGGGCTCTTAGAGGGCTGGAAAGAAGAACTCTCGCCATCTTCTCCCTCCTTCTTCCTTCTTGTACTATGGATTGAACCTTTGTGATTGAAGAGTCCTAGAAAAACACTTGAGAAGACGGGGTTGGTGGTAAGTTTTACGGATCTAGGGCACTTCCGCTCTTGTTAGCCCTTGTAATAATTTTGTCATGCTTTTGTCTTTGGGATCTGTATTACTTTGTTGGGCCGCCGTAACCGACAGACTAACCACGCGTGGGCTGCGCAGGCAGCAGCAGCAGTTTTGAGCCTTCTCGCCAGCTCCGTCTTGTGGTCTCTGCGTTCGCGTCTCCCAAGCACATCACCCTTGCGGGATCCAGCAAGGCATGTCGTGAGCCCAGGGGCCTCCTGTTAACCAAGTCACTTGGGGACAGACCATCCCTCGGGTCCAGTGACACCCCAGCAGAGCCCCGTGGTGGTGTTCGTGTTTGGCTGTTGTCACCAGGAGAATCTGCAGCGCTGAGTCCACACCGTCCTGGCTCCTGCGGCCTTCGCTGGAGCTTACTGAGCCAGCGTGGGCTTCAGTGTCCCCGAGAGCCCAGGCTCATGCTGGAGTGTGGCTAGTAGAGGCCACCTGGGCATGGCAGACTCTGGCTTTCGGGACGCTCTTGTCCAGCTTTAGGGCATCTCTGGAATCTGGCTAAATCCACCTTTTCCAAAGTCAGAAAGTCTCCAGGATGTTAATAGATGCTCTGGGGAAAGGGTCGCAGGACCCAAGGATGTGCCCAGAACGCAGAGTTTAAACGTCATGGGTCTGGTATCAGCCCTACAACACCCGTCTGAGCCCTTCTGCTGCACAGATCCTGGGACCATGCAGATGGCTTCTCAAGTTTCTCAATTTGGGGCCGGGTTCTTCACACAGGAAGTAGGCTGGCCCGTCTGGGCCGGCGTCCTGACCGGACCTGCAGGAGTTACCGTGCCAGTGTGCCACCCTGGAGCCAGGTGCAAGGGATGCTCGCCCGGCATGACTCGTCACGGTCTGTCTATTCCAGGTGCCGCAGCACAGTAGATGTAATTTGAAGAAGGCAGAAGGAACCGTGGCTTTAGCTGGCTGCCCAGATTCTTTTTTGCACCATCCGTACCATGAGGTGTGGGTGAGTGTGTTTGTCAGACTGGCGAGATGGCGCTGGCTGTGGCCAGGGAACAGCCATGTCACCAGCCACAGCCCGCTCCCTTGCTAGCAGGTCACTGTGGAGTTGCTGCCAGGGGCTGGTGGTGGCCAGTCCCACGGCACAGAAAGCCCTGGCACATCCTGCCTCGGTTTTCCTTGCTTTGTAAGAGGGTACCAGAGTCAGACACCACAGTCACTCCCTTTGCAGGGAGCATGCTCCAGACGCATGCAGGTGCCCGGGATGGGGTGCTTGCAAAGGAGCAGACCTCTAACACCTGGCTGGTAGGTTGCCAGTGAAGATGTTAGGGTGTTCCCCTGAGGATGTGAGCCTCCGGGCGCGGGAGCAGGGGGGGAAAAAGGGGTGAGCTGGCTTCTTGACCTGGCCGCCACCTGCCTGTCCGAGACGGAGCCCCTCGTGGTCCGGCTCCTTCTTTCCCTGGCAGCCCCTGATGGGCTCTTTCCTTTACTTCCTCTACCTCTCCTTCATGGACTTGATGATCAAACTTCAGTTTACCCTTGTTGACACTTCCGTTGTCGGAGTACTGTGCTGTCTGTGCCCGGCCTCCCTCCTTCCGGCTGGAAGCGTCTTAACCTTTGACACCCTCCCGCACACTCTGGCCTTCGTTGGATTTTTGCACTTGTTTGAACGCGTTTTTCGCCCTTAGTCTTTAAAGTCTCTTTTGGATGACAGTGATGGGAATCTGCCCACAGTGTCCTGGCTGCAAAGAGCGATGTCTTTTGCTCTCTTTGGTCTCTGAGTGGAGCAAGTGATCAGAGAAGGACTGAAGTAGAAACTCTGTTCCCAGCTGTCACCGCTGTGAATACAGAGCCAGACAGAAGCTGCAGCAGACGGCGAGGCTTGGGCCACCTCCACGTCTGTCTGGCATGTGAACTCTAGGAAAGGCACCCCCTCTGCTGCACGCATAATGGTCTCCTTGTTCTTACGAAGACTGGGGTGGCCGGAAGCTGTGGGCCGCACTCCCAGGTCACAGGTGGCTTCCCGGAGGCCACTTAGCTTTGGCTCACCTGGGCGCTGCCTGGCTCCTTGCCCCGCCACGGCCAGGCCCAGTGAATTCGGAGGGCAGCATCTCGGAGGCCTCCTGGGGCCGTCACCGTCATCGGGTACAGGTGGACCCAGCCCAGGAAAGGGTCTCCTCCTTCCTCCTCCCCCGCTGGCCAGCCAGAGGGGCCGAGCATGGGTGCGTCAGGATCTCACTTACAGACTGACCGGGACGTCCTGCTGCGGCCGAGGCTGTGCCCTGCCCGGGCCAGGACACGGCCCAGACCTCTGTATCGTCTGTCACGCTTCAAGGAAGTGCTCAGCGCTCCTCGGGGGCTCGGAAGGCGACCGTCTTACTCTCGTAAAAGCCCTGCAGCGAAACTTGGCAGCGCTCGTTGCGCGTTCCTGGAAAGTCAGATGACAGTTCCCGAATTTCTCAGAAAACGAACGGGATGATTTACAGTGGGCTCCGCTCTTGAGCAATCTGCAATTACAGCAATTAGAGAAACCTCCAGAGTTTTATAGAGAAAAATTCTTCTTAAAATCTTAGGCATACAACTAATTTTCTCATCCTAGCAATGTTCACTAATAGCTGTGGCTTGGATCACATACATGGCTCCATCATGGAGTCATTGAGACATGACTTTTATTGTTTCTTTGTTTCATTTTGTGATTTGAGACAGGGTCTTGCTATGTAGCCCAGGCTGGCCTTGAACTTCCGATGATCCTCCTGCCTCAGCCTCCCCCCTCCCCGAGTGCTAGGATTATAAGCATGGCCTGCCCAGCTGTATTTTTTTTTTAATAGATATTGAAGCACCAGAATTATCTGGCATGTGTATTCATCCCGCTTTCTGCTTTAACTGTGGGCACAGTGAGTTGGCATGGTTAGAGGCAGAGGTCTGGCAGGCAGAGGAGAACTCAGTTCACGTATGGGGCCTAGGCTGGCCCTTTCAAACCTGCTGCTTCGTACTTCAGCTCTCTTGGAGAAATCATGCAACTTTCCTGTATCTCAGTTTCCCTCCTGGTAGGAAGAAGGTTCATGCTGTCATGGTTGTTGTGGGCATTATAGCAAACGTGCCCACTTTTTAGAAATTTTCATTCCTATGCATTGCCTGAGTGGCAAGTCAGAGGCCATGCAGCCATCGTGGAGTCCAGCAGACAAATGTGAGAGAGAGGGCAATGTGGAGAACCTTGGCAGAGGAGAAAATGACAGTAACCAATAATTCTGAAACCAATAGAGCAGGCAAGAGGAGAGGTCCAAGGAAGAGGATGTGTGGGGCGCACAGAGACAGACACAAGGAAGGTGGCCCCAGCAGGACCGGTCGTCTGGCTGGAGAAAAGCTTGGTGAAGAGGGCCCAGCACATGATCAGAGACCCGACAGCCAGGACAGGAGGTGAGAGTTCATTCCGCCGGGAATGAGAGGCCCCTTGGGGTGCTGTTCCTGCAGCCTGCAGCTCACTGTCGGCAACTCAAAACGTCAAACTCGCTGGGCCTGCGTGGGGGTGTACGCCTATAATGACAGCACTCCGGGAGGCTGAGGCAAGAGGATCAGAAGTTCCAGCCCAGCCTGGGAAGCTTAGGGTGTTGGCGAGAGACCCTGTCTTGAATGTAAAATAAAAAGTAAAGGGTTGGGAGTATGCTTCAGTGTGAAGTGCCGGGTGGGTTTAATCCCAAGCACTGCACCCACATCCCGCAAAAAAATGGTTTAAATGTCACACTCAACCTGGAAGCTGTTTGACTTCTAGCAGAATTGGACCATCCTGTGTGGAACTCACCCTTCACATCTGCCTGGGCTCGTGGTGGGGTGCCTGGGCCCCTGTGTGTCTGTGTTCATTGGCGTGGGCACCATGATGTTTGCCTCACATCCAGGATGCTTCTCATCCTCAGCCACATCTAGGCTCCGATGTTGAAGAAGGGATCATGCACCTGTAAATAAAAGCAGTATTTCTCATCCTTCAGAAAAATGCAGAATAGAAAATAAAATGTGTTCTGCAGAATCCACCTGCACATGGTATCAAACTGTGCTTTAGAAATGAAACCTCAAATGCAAATTTTATCTATGGAAATGTTTTTATTATTGAATTTCCAGAAGGAAATCTTGTTTTCACCCCCCTCCCCCGACCCAGTACCCTAGTTAGTGGCCACTAGGGCACCCTGGTGCCCATTTGAGCCCTCCATATCCTCACCAGCTCCAGGGTGCTAAGGTGCCACTTTGGGATCCATCTCAGTGCTGTGCCACTGAGTCTTCTTATCAGGCACAGGCTTGGCACACTGACCCCTGCCTGTTTTTGCCGATAAAGTTTTATTTGAACTCAGCAGCCTCATTCTTGCATGTGTGGTCTTTGGGTCCTTTTGGGCTGCATCTGTGGCGGTGGAAGTTTTGGGCCCTTGACGGGAAAGGTCAGCCTGGCCCCTGTTGTGGAACCCAGTGCCCGGAGCAAGTCCTTTGGATGGACAGGGCTGGCAGGCTCCTGCCTTGGCTGCTTTGCTCCCTGCTTCCTGGGAGCAGGATGTTGCTTCCTGGTCAGCCCAGAGTCTGCTGTCATTTGGCCCCTTGTAGCAGGGCTCGGTCTCAGCTCCGGATCCTTTCCCACACTCTGTCACTCTTACTGTGATTTTTTGCTTTTGTTTTTGTTTCAGTCGTGGGGTGATTTTATGGCTTTTCCTTCTCTTTGTCCTTGGTACCTGGATTTTAGCAGAAGGACATTGTATTGGGCTGCATTTGCAAGAACTTTGTTGGCAGCGACTTTCAGGCTCAGAGTTGAGGTGGGAGGATCTGGAGATCATGGGAAACATTCCTCATTTTCATTTTATGCAGCTGTCCTGGCTGTTGGGATGCTGTGAGGGTGGTTTTATAAATTCGGTAAGATTACAATTCTGAATTTAGTGGCAACAGCCACACTATAGAGATGCTTGTGAGATACAACAGGCAGCTCACACACGTGGTGACGTTGCTATTCAGCTTCCTGACCAGAGACTCTTTGTTTGGATTTTCTGTACATTTCTTCTGTTTATAGCATCGTTGAGAGAATTAGAGGTCACCTGTACAAAGCCCTTGGCCTTGTGCACAGCAAATGCAAAACCTTCATTAAATGAGAGCCGTTACTTTGACTGGTGTTAGAACATCAGCTGGTGATCTGATTTTTTAAAGCAATTACTAGAATTATTTTTTGAGAATGTTTAAAGTTATTTTTAAGATATCTATGTAAACTTGAGATGATGATCTTTTCAGGCCTTTGAAATCACAGTGGAATATTCAGTTAAAAAAAAATAAATGAGCTTGTAATTCCAGCACTCCGGGAGGCTGAGGTAGGAAGATTACAAGTTCAAGGCCAATCTGGACAATATAATAAGATCCTGTCTCAAAATAAAAATAAAAAAGTGCTGAGGATGTTTTTTAAAAAAAACAAACAGAGATATTGATTGGTTTGGGGAGACATTTCTTTCTTACCAATCTGGTAAACTGCTATTAACTACTTTTATCTATTGGGATCCTAGGTGGCTAATGATTGTGAGTGAATAGTGTATACTGTCACACATTCAGTGCCTTGGGGAGACAGTTGGAGCTGACACTGTAAGTATTCTGAGAGACTGCGGCTCCTGAGTTCCTTCCCACACCACCTCAGGGGTGCATTTGATAAGCAGATCCTGGTTGGATTTGGGGATGCAAGAATGAACAGGACCAGGCTTCTTGCAGAGAATGCCAGCCTGTGTCATTTCTGATGGAACCTCAAAACATGGGGGTCTGGTGGCCTCTCAGTGACCACTCATGGGGGCCTCTCAGGGACCACTCATGGAGAAGACAGAAGCATCTGCCGTGTGAGTAGCTTTTCCTCACCCTCCATCAACTGTGCACCTTCGTGGTGCCCTCTTATAAGATGGGAAACTGAGGCATGTCCTGTGTGCTGGCCCTCACACCAAGGCCCTTTTTGGGTTTCCCCACGACCCGTCTTGGTCTCTTCCCTCCTCGGAGGAGAGAGCCCATTTCCCGCAGGGGCCAAGGGGATGTCTGTGTCCGGGAGGGTCCCCGTGTTCCAGTGGATGAGACTGAGGGGGCCAGTTACCATTGACAAAAAACTCATTCTTGCGACCGTTACTGTCAGTAAATGCTTAACTCATATTCTGGAATTTGACACTTACTGAATTTCTTTGTTCCTAAAATGCTGTTAAGTCAGTTTTAATGATGGCTTTTCAGTCAAAGTAAATAAAGAGGTTATAGTACGTAAACAGTCTTTAAATGTGTACTGATTAGAAGGTGTATGCATTTCAAAATATTGAAATGGGGGATGTGTCTTAGAATCAATGAAACGACAAATAAGTGCATTAGTAAGTGTCTAGAAGTATGTACATTCCTTGTTTTCAGTCTTAGATTTCTCCTGAATACACACAGCTATTTTACCACCTGCTCTCTGTAGGTGATTTTCGTTTGGAGCCTGACACTGTGGCACATGCATCACCAAGGTTTGTGGATACTGGTGGCCTGCCCAGGGTCACACAGCTTGCAGGTGACAGTCTCTGCCATCGGCCCGTGGGCCATGGTGGAATCTCATCAAAGGATTTTCTTTCGGTTGTTTTTTATTTTTTTTTTCCACTGATGGGACCATGGCGCCCCTACAACGCACCTACCCCGACAGGTGCACCTGCGGGCACACGGGGTCAGCCATCCATGAGGGCGGCGTGTGGCTGGCACACCTAGAGGAGCTGGTTGCTCCAGAAAGCAGTTCCCACACGGCACCTGCTGGAGGTTTGCTAAGCTGGTGAGATAAGCTCTCCTGGAAGATGAGGAAGTGCCGGGTGGCACTTCATCTTTGTGCCGCCTGTTTGCGCATGTGCACTTGGTGTGAGAAAAAACACAGTGAAGGTTTAAGTCTTGAAAATGTGTTACAGTAAAAGACACGCTGCCACGAATCCCCGTGATCCTCCCTCCAGCTTCGCACACACTCCTCCTGTCATTCTCCCCCCTTCCTGCAGCAGCTCTGGAGTCCGCTTTCCTGAGTGTCTTTCCTTGTGCTGTTGTGGCTGCCTCGGCATCCTGAATTGATCGAAAACATTTCCCTTTCATTGTCATTGTGGCTTTGGGGGAAGAGCTAGATCAACGAATAAGGTAGATGCAGACACAGCGTCATGTTTTTGACAGAAATTGCTGTAAGAGGTTGATCAGTGAGGGGTGGTCATAGAATATAGTGACTGTTTAAATGTTTAAATAAAAAAAAACTGTGTCACAGTAAATGACGCATTGCCATGAATCCTCTAAAAACACTCAGATACCCTCCCATCAAAAATACTTACCCATTAGTCTTGCCGATGTGTCTTTTACTGTACTTTTCGTTTTTTAAATTCAAAACATTCGCTGGCTGTTTCCATCGCCCGCTGTCTATGTGTGTGTGTACATTCCCTCACCCCCACACGCCACCATCTCCTGCAAGTGGCATCCCATTTGGTGACTGCATTAGAAGCTCACAGCCTGGCAGTGGGTGTCCTGAGGTGGCAGCCGACTGGCTGTGCCTCCCTCGCCGTCTGTGGACGCTGGGGGGACCCTGTGAATAGCCGCGTGTAACTGCCGCTCGGGCGCGGAAGAGGGAGTCCAACTCTCATTAGGAAGACCAGGGGGAGCCCTCCATGGTTCTCCCCTGGGTCCTCTTTCCTGCACATTTTGAGCCCGAGACACAGTAGGAGGCTGTTGCCTTGGGGATGGAGAAGGGGAGAAGGCTGTGTTTCATGACAGGAATTTTTACACCTCACCTTGCTAACTTTCCCAGCAAATGCTTCAAAATGGGCCTTATTGCTGGTGTTGCTGTGCACGTTCACCTGCTGTGGAACTGTAGCCAGAAGCCTCGTGGACTCATCCCCAGGCCAGATGGTGAGAAGACAGAGGAGGCCCACTTCACTCCGGTGCTCTCTGGCCCTGCCCCGGGCCCCTTCCAGCTCTTCCTCGTCTGGCATAACTTAGGGCTGTTGGACATTGTCTTTTCCATCTTTGTTTATCCCTTGCATGTCATTCTGGATAGTTTCTGTTGCTTCCAAGCTCACACCAGCCTTTCATGGTGAGGGTCCTCCAGTGTCCTGGGAGAGTGGGTTTGGGGGATGGAGGGGAGGGAATGGCGTCGAACCTTCAGTTGATCCCGCCCCATGTACTTCTCATGTGTACAGGTTGAATTGGGACATTTTACGTCTTCCATTTCTCTCCTTATCTGCCTCATGCTTTCCTTTACTGCCTTCCTGATCATATGGAATATACTTAGTGTTTTTGTTCTAACATGCCGTTTTCTATTTCTATCATCTTTGATATTCTAGATCTGCTCCTTTTGCTTTATTTCTCTTATCATGTGGCTCTTGTTTTCTTTTCATGCCTTGTAATTTTTGTTGGGATTCCAGACATTGTGACTCTTACATGGCTGGGTGCTAGCTTTTTTCTGGGGAAGCCGATCTTCTCAATAATTTTGGACTTTATGCTGGGCACAGTTAGTTTTCTTGGAAACAGTTTGATCCTTTTGAGGCATGCTTTTAATTCAACTGGATCTAAAATCACTTTTAGCCCGGGACGGATGCACTGTCCCCCTTGAGGCAAGACCCTTCTAAGGACCATTCATGCATAAGGAGGCTTCACACTTGGGCTGGTTGGAAACATACATCCTGGTACCTTCATACTTGTCGCTAATTGGTTCTAGGGGTATGAAGAGCATCGAACTGTTGTGGCTGTAAAGGGTAATGCATTGTGAGTCAGACAGATGATGAGTGCCAGGACAGAATTTTCTCATTAGAGTGTGTCAAGTGACAAATTGGATGAATTTGGAGCAGTGACATACTAAGGTATGACCGTACTTTTCCCCACCCTGTGTGAGCTCTGGAGATTGTTCTGTCTACTTTTTTCTGGTGGTTCTTCCCCTGACTTCGGTGGTTTATTTACTTGCATGCACAAATCAGCACTCCACTAAGGAATTATAGGGAAATGTTTGCGGATCTCCAGTGTATCACTCTACTGAGCATGTTCCTCTCTGCCTTGGCCTTGGTGAGTGCTAAATTCTGTCCCCTTAGGGAACACCTCATGGCTTGTACTGTCCCTCCTTGCTCTCTCCTTAGAAACTCTGAGATGGGCACTGGTGTGGCTCACTTCATTGTATCTTCTGCCCTGAGAATCACTTTCCTGTCTTGCCTGCATGTATAAAGCTATTTCAGTAATTTTAGTCATTATTCCATATTGGCCAAATACTTAGGGAATTCACCCAGAATTTTTTTTTTTTTTTTACTGTGATTCTATAAGTGGATTGGCTTGGGAACATTTTTCTATGGTGTACATACCCAGCCTTAGAGCTGAAAAGATTATTCATGTTGCCCAAAGACCTGGCTATATAGAGGAGGAAATAGGCAGAGAGCGAGGTCTTCACCCACAGTTGCTGAGTTCATCCCCTTGGTAGTTCGTAAGCATTTGGCGCGAACCACATAAGACCGTCCATAAATGGGGATGGAGAGAGGCGTTCCTTGCCCCTTCTGAGGTGCTGCCCCACACCCTCCTGCTGGAGGGCGGTCTGCCTGTCTCACAGGGACAAGTCGCTCTTGGGCGGGAGCACCGAGCTTGGCTTGCCCTGATCTAGCTGTGTGTGCGGTTTTGTGGTGGCCTCTTGCTTTCTCTGAAACTCCCCAGGAGCCAGACCTCGGGGGGCCTCCCCTTGAGCCTCTGTCCGCTTGACTGCCCTCCGCGTCCCCGGCCTGTGCCCGGCACAACTCTTCTGCCTTCCCTGCTCCATCTCACACTGGGCCTCTGGAGACCGGGCATCACACCGGTTCTGCTGTGCCCGAGGAGCCAGGCCGGAGCTCAGCGCGGGGCCGGAGCTGCTCGCCTCACTCAGCCTCCAGGTCCCTGGCCACGGATTCCGCCAGACCCTTGACCCCTGGGGACTCAGACAAGGAAGAGCCACCACCAAGGTTTGTGTCATGGTCAGCCCCGGAGCCTTTCCCGGCTCAGCCAGGACAAAAAGAATCCTTCCAAGTCCTGGGATCGCTGCTGCACAGGTCCAAGGGAGATGTGTCTGTTTTCCTTTGCCCAGTGGGGAGGGGTTCGGGTGTGTTGTGTGGCCTCCGTGCACCTGACTCTGCGGTCCTCGTGTAGCTATGCCGGCCACGTGTGGCTTGGGCCTGTGGTTCTAGGGCAGCGGCTGCAGAGGGGTATGGAGCTGGGAGCCGCAGAGGTCGGGTTCAGGTTGACTGGAGGGCTTGTGTGCCCCCCGAGGGAAGCAGCGGAACCGTCGTCCCTGCTGTAGAGAAGCAGCTGCAGTGGCTCAGTGGTGCGGAGGGCTGGTGCCCACTGTGACTGCGCCAGGACCCCAGAGGTCACCTTCCCGTTCAGAGCTGTGCCCTCACTGCTGTGCCACGCTGCCCTTGCGCCGCTTTGTGCCCGGGCTCTTTGTTTGGGTTCTTTGGGTCTTCTGCAGCAAGGTGGCTGTGGCTTCCCACTGCCTGCCAGAGGGATTGGCCTGCGGGTGGCTTTTGGCCTACTTGTCTGACTCCCTGACGCTCGGGGTATGCAGTCATGTTCTGTGACAGGGGCGAGGCAAGTGACCGGAGGAAATATTCAAGGAATGAAACCAGGAATCTCTCCCCCTTTCACAGAACTGCGAGTCATGGTTGGCTAGTTCCTTGGGGCCCAAATCAAAATGCATCGTATTCCGTTTGGAAATCTTTGTTTGTGTTTTGAGTTAGTTCGTGTGTACCTTAGCTGCAGTTTAGTGCCTGTACTTGCGTTCCATACAGGTGGTCGTGAGCACCACACTCCCCAGCCTGTGGGTGCTCGAGACATTGTGCGGCTAGACCTGATCTCCTGACTCGAGGTGGCATGAAGGTACTGCTCGCTGTTGACAGACCGACCTCGTGCTGATAGACATGGGTGTCTCGGGGTCTGTTTGGTGGCTTTTCACAAGAGGAGGTTTGGTAAAGCTGGGGATACAGATGTGGCGGGGAGTGAAGGTAGAGAGGGGTTCTGAGGATGGTGGACAGTGGAGTTGATGCCGATTGCGGAGAGGGATGGCAGGGATGTGGTCGTGGAGGCAATGGTGAGGTGACGGACGTGGAGGGCTGGGTGGCGGGGCTGCAGATGGAGTTCGCGGGGGAAGGTGAAGAGGGTGGTGCAGGGGATGGAAGAGGTGATGCAGAGTAGCGGAATGGGTGGAGGAAGTGACTGCAGAGGTAGTGGGAGGTGGAGTGATGGCTGGGGCTGAGGGCGTTGGAGGTCGGGAAGGAGGCATAGATGATGGAGAGCAAGGGGCAGCAGGCCAGTGGCGGCTAGAGTAGGAACTGTGGAGAGCACTTCCGGAGCACAGCTGTCCTTTCTGGACCTGACCTCCAGAGCCGCCCCCAAGGTTGCAGGGAGCCTAGCGTCCTCCAAGGTCATGCCGTTGCTCACCTGCAGGAGCCAGCTAATGCCCTCCCTGCTGTGGGAAACTGGAGCAGCAGCCAGCCACACACCGACTGGGTGGCGCGTCTTATTTCGGGAAAACTATTCGTCAAGATTGACAGGCTCCGGGCGCGAGGCTGCTTTGTGGGTGATGGAAATGCTCTAAAATTAGACCACGGCGAGAGCTGTCCTGGTGCTCACTGGTCGCACACTTCCACCAGGTGACAGGTGTGAGACGTAATCGCTCAGTGAAGCTGTGGTCAAAAGTGGAGCACAGGGATCTCGCTCCCTGGGAACAACCGCACCTGAGGTTCCTGCGTCCAGCAGGGCAGGACGGGTGGCTGGAGCGTCCCAGTGCTGCTTGTGCTGCTGATGGCCCCAGGGGCCGTCTATGGCCGGGGGTCGAGGGCTGCACCCTCAGAGCCACAGCGCCCTGGTGCAGGTAGACTAAGTGAAAGCTTGGTCTTGTTTTATGTGGTAGCATCTTCACTTCTGCACTGGGCCTTCTTGTGGGTTCAGAGCAAAGTGCTTTGTTGCATTGCGATCACAGACGCTCCAGGTATTTTCATGTTGGACCCGACCCCTGAGTTAATATAACCGTGAGTGACAAGCGCAGTCGATCCTGGGCAGGTTGGAGGGCATCCCCTTCAGAGGAGCTGCCGCGCTGAGCTTCGCTTTTCTTGTCTCAGCCTCCTAGGATGGGCTGTGCTCCGAGGTTTTAGGATTGATTAATGTAAGCCTCTCTTTTGAAATCTTGAACTGCCTTTGCTTTTACTTAGACATCACGCGCAGTATTGAAGCAGGCCACTGCCTTTGGGGACAAAAAAATAAAAAGTCGCTCCAATTCATTTGTTCCCAAGTTGTTCCATTTTGGAGGGAGCTGATTTTCCAGACATTGCAGCTGGCAGAATGGGGGCAACGGAGACTGCAGCTCTTCCTGCATTGTCTGGCGCTGTGGGGTCTGCATGACTGTGCGGAGAGTGACGGGTTCTCATCGCTTGGTGGGTGGGAGTGTGCTCTTCGGTCTGCTGTGAGGGTCCACACCCGGGATGCGAACAGCAGTGCCCGGAGCCAAGTGCCTTCCTGCTTTGCCACATCTGTACTCACTGGCGAAGGACAGGACATGTCTGTCACAGGACAAGTTTCGAAGAGAAAGGAGATAAACTGTGTTGCACCACCAGACCTGGAACTTGGGAATCACAAAGCAAACTCTGTCATTTTCCCATTACCTGGACTTTTCATGTAAGCGAATCATTGCTGAGGAAGGCTGGGTGTTAGTCTCTCATCACGCCATCCTTGAGGCATTAAGAGGGTTCGGAAACTCTGCAGCACATGCGCACAGCAGGCCCCAGTACAAGGCCACAGGTGGAAAATTTCATACCATGAAACTTTGATTCAGCGACTAAAATGACTTTCAGGCTATGTGGATAAGGTATATGGGAGACATAAATAAATTTCACATTTAGATTTGGGTCTCATCCCTAAAATACCCCGTTATGTATATGCACATATTCCAAAATCTGAAAAAATGTCTAAAATACGAAATGATTCTGGTCCCAAGCATTTCGGGTAAGGGATGCTCCAACCTATGTTAAATAGGGAACAGAATTCTTGTCCTAAACTCCTGTCTGCCAGATTTTAAAAGGTACATTTATTTTTTTGACCTGTGGAATTCGTGTGTGTGTATGTGGTACCGAGGGTTGAACCCAGGACATTTACACTGAGCTACGTCCCCAGCACTTCTACTTTTTATTTTGAGACAGGGTCTTGCTGAGTTGCCAGGTTAAGCTTGTGCTCCTCCTGCATCAGCCTCCCAGAGTGCTAAGATTACGACCCCCATGCCCAGCTCACCTGTGCAGCTGGCAAGAAAAACATTTCTAGAAAAGTAGCCAGTCCGGACCTGGTGGCTCGGGGCTTCCGAAACAGGCATTTTGTCTGTGTTCTGGGTGGAAGGGCATGCGTGGTGAGGAGGACTTTGACTGTGCGTCCAGAGTCGCGGAGAAAGCACACGCGACCTTTGGCCTCGCCTTGAGACTTCTAGGGATCGGCAGTGAATAATCAGAAGTGTGGGCAAGACTTTAACAGAGACATCTGTTTGATCGTTATTTATGTGATGTGGATGTTGCAAACTTCTGGAAAGCGTTTAGGATGGTAGTTTTAGTATGAAAGAAGTGGTATTTACCATGGCTTAAAAATAACTTCTTATCATGTTAATTGCAGAGGGCAAGGCAGCTGGGAGCAAAACACAACATAGTTTACACAATCTGATTTCCACAGTGGCTGCTTGTGTATGAAAAACAGGCAAAGATCACAAGTGCACTGTTAGCCCTCTCTCGGCAAACTCGTGCTGATTTTATATCTACTCTGTATTTCCAAAGATTTTACTTGGCTTGTTTTATAGTTCAGAAAAGAGGACAAGAGTTTCTCTTAGGAGGTGAAGGGCAGATCGGGCAGGCAACATTTGCCGTAGAGTTGCAGAAAGTCAGCAGGATGGCTCCAGACAGGGACCCTGGAGAACTTGGGGGACTAAGAGCTTCCCCCTTCCCAGCCAGCCCAGCTCCTTGGCCATGTCCCCCACCTCCTGGCCCTCAGTCCCCCGACAATCCCTCCAGCCTTCCTCATCAGAAGTTGGGTCTGTTGTCAGCTTTGAGTTCCTGTCACAAATGCCTGCATTGACCCCTTAAAAGGGGAGTTTATTGTGGCTCATGGTTTGGAGGTTTTGGCCCACCGTGCAGCATGGTGGAGGGGCCTGTTCACCTCGTGGCAGCCAGGAAGCAAGAGAGGTAGGGGTGGGGTCCTCCCCTCCTTTACAGGCTCCCCTGGTCACCCCACTTCCTTCCACATGGGGCCCTGGGGACTGCAGCACTGAGAACCTTAGCCATCTCTGTCCATCAGGGGGACATTGGCCAGATAAGGGACACCGGATACCACTTGGGGCTTTGTGAGAGATGCAGAAGAATTCAGCCAGTGGAGATTTCATTATTGATCTGGGAAATTTTGAAGACCTCCATGAAAACAGAGTAATAGGTGAAATATGACAGGATCATTTGTAGCCCCCGTGTGATTCAGATGTATCCTGTATACGCTCTGTGAGTACTGCAGACATTTCATACACATACACATACACATAATGGTTTACTGTTTTTTGTTTTTCTGAAAAGACATTCAGGAAACTGAATTATATAATTGTATAATCCCCTGGATATGAGGAGAGCGAGAAGGTTGAGATTTTTTCTTTATTTTTTTCTTAAACATCTTTAAATTTTGATATTTAGCAAGTACTCCATTATATTGATAAACAAAAAGAAAGCTATTTTTTTGGAAGGGGGAATAAAAAGTCAGAGAGAGAGGGACACCAATGAAAATCTCTCCATTCCTTGGGATTTTCTTTGTTTTTTCTCCACATATGCTGGAGGAAGGTACGAAGTGACTTTGCCTTTCCTCAAAGCATAGATGGGAGTGAACGGACCCTGAGGAAGTCCTCCTCTGGGCTCCCTCTTCTTCACCTCATTGTGAGCAGCCCCCATTACAGTGTGAGCCAGGCCTTGACTCCACTGCAGACTGGTGGGGAAGCCAGCATGGATCCCATTTCTCCAGAGCCCAGGAAGCTCTGGGCACGGTGCCATCTGCTGGTGAGCATGCACACCACAAAGCATTAGTCACAGCCCTGCTGTCCTGACACCTTGGAGAAACCACTGTGCTTTTGGGGGTTTCTTGGGCCTCTTGGGTGATTGGGTGGTGTGTTAGTCAGCTTTCCCATTGTGGAGACATAGTACCCAACCCCCCAGCTTAAAGGAGGAGCGTTTTACTGTGGTTTATGGTTTCAGGGGATTCAATCCATGGGTGACCGGTTCCAAGGCAAGAACATCATGGCAGAAAGGCCTGGAGGAGTAAAACTGCTTAGTTCCTGGTGGCTGGGAAGCAGAGCAGGGAAACAGCACCAGAGAGGAAGGGACTAGGAACAAATATAGACCTCGAAGTCAAGCGACCTGCCCGGGCACATGAGAGGCATGCTTTACTAATCTCCTAACTGGCTTCTAAGCCAGTCAGGTTGGCACAGTCCACTTTAGCCATCACAGGAGGGAAGGAGCTAGGACTGTACCTCCGGGCTTTCTGTACCCTGTAACCCCCAGACACCCCAAACCCCTAGTCATGGTGGGTATGAGGGCACCAGCCTCCCTGTGTCTCCATGACCTCTGTGACAGGAGCCTGCCTAGCCAAGTGGGTGGTGGGTATGGGGTCTGTCACCAGCCCACAGGATCTTGGGCGTGAAAGAGATGGACGGAGATGGGGGTGCTCACGTCTGCTTTGGACAGTCCCCAGTTTCTGCTGCTTTGACCTCATGACATTTTGACCCACAGTCATGAGAGAGGGATACACACTCAATAAAATCTGCTTTGAAATTCGAATTTGGATCCTTTCTGGGGCTAGTGCCAGGCTGTGCAATGCTGTCCTGTCCCCTAGGCAGTAGCAGCAAGCCACAGCCCCCGTCAGCCCCTGATTGTGAGGAGAGTCGCCAGTTTGCTCTGGTGGACGCTGTTTGAACTGTGACGGTCAGTTAGGTGCCGTCGATCGTATTACACATGTGGTATTTTCCATGTATGATGGACTTAGTGGGTCGAGCACCATTGGAAGTTGAAGAGTGTCTGTACTATGTTTGTGATGATAGAGATAGATAAATATACATGTCATTACGTGTGGCAGGTTTTAGTGCATGCTCATCTTTGTAGCACAGTTCCAAACCTTTCTAGTGACACACCCATGATAAAAACTTCACCGATTTTGTTCAGTTTTGGTAGCCTATAATATTAAAAGCCATATTATCCCCACATTTTAATGTTTTTTTTGGTTGGCTAAATTATGTTTCCAGGCAGATGTTTTTCTAGAATTGTGGGCTTAGAGGTCTCGATATTGCTGTCACCTGAAGCTTTTCTCTTCACCCTGATGTCTGGAAAGTTCCACTGGCCTCCTCGCCTGCGTGGAGGGAGCCGTCTCTGCCCACTTCTGTCCTGGGTAGCAGAAGGTCAAGGGTGGGTTGCCCGCAGTTGTTAGGGAAAGTGTGCAGGCTCACGAATCACACGATATTTAAACTTCTGTGTCTGATTTATTTCCCTCGGCAAGAAGTCTCAGGATCCATCCGGCACTTCCTTTCTAGGTGTCTTCCTGAAAGAGTTAGGACGTCATACTACAGTGATCCACAAACACTCAAGTTATCGCAGTACTGTGCCTAAAAGCTAAATCTTGGAAGCTGCCTATACGTCTGTGAACTGATGAAAGGATTAAAATAAAGTGGTATTTACACACAGTGGAGCACTACTGTGCCATAAAGAGGAACAAACTTGAGTCCTCTGTAGGAAAACGAATGCATGTTGAGACCATAATGTTAAGCGAAATAAATCAGACACACGAGCTTAACTCTCATTTGATTTCTTTTATATGAGAGCCTCAAAATATAAATAAAGAGCAAAATAAAAGATAGATAATAGGAAGTAGGGCGATGTTTTTCAAAGGAGAGGGAAAGAGGGTGGGAAAAAATTGAAGAAAAAAATGAAAATAGAGCTTTCGCAAATGGGAAGGGGACCAAGCATTGGAAGGAGCAGAGAGGGATGGGAGGGGAAGGGGACGAAAAAAGAATTAAGATGTGGTATGTACGTGTACCAGCTCCTCACGATAAATGTGATTATTGTGTATTGCAAACATGTACTAATAAAAAAATTAAGAAAATAAAAATAAAGAGCAGATAAAGGAGAAATGGTAGGGAGCAGGGGTAGACTTTGTGGAGATGGGAAGGGGTGGGGGATGGGAGAGCGGAAGGGAGGGAGTAAAAGTGGTCAGGATGCACATGTGTACACCTGCCAGTTCCATAAGAGGAATGTAGTTATGGTCTGTTGCAAACACGTACTAAGAAACAAACCCCATGGAATGTGCGCTGTTTCCATTCATTGCGTAAGCGGAGCAGTTGCCACCCATTTCTTTACACTAAAAAGACAGGACTAGCTTTCCTTCTAACTCTTTTGTGCCTTTTCAGAATTGGTTTCCCTTTTAGTATAATTCAAACTGTCCTTAGAAGCTGAAGAAGTAAGTAAGTGAGAAAGGAAGTAAGGGGCGGGAAGTGTGAAAGCCGCTTTGACCCTGTTGTCCCCCTTTAGGACAAAGTGGAGCCCACACCTCCCAGTCCCGGAGACCTGGCCCGGCCTGGCTTCCCCGCACAGTCTGAGCGCCTCGCCAACCACCCAGGTAAGGAACCAGCGAGAACCAGCCACGGCTGTGTGACAAGGGCGGGACTTCACAGTCCTCAGCGTCCAGCAGGGGATGGGTTCGGGGATACCCCGGTCCCCATGTGTGCGTGATGCCATGGTGTTCGCGTAGACCCTGCGCACGATCCTCCTGTACACTTGAAACCATCCCCAGCGCTTGTAATACCTGACAGGACGTAATGCTATGCACATGAGGAGTAAGAATAAGAAAAACGTAAATACTTGTTCAGTATGGATGCAGGTTTTTTCCAAATATTTTTGGTTCACGGCTGGTTGTGTCCAAGAATATGGAACGCAGGATATGGAGGGCAAAATGAGTATTCAAGAAGGTGGTTCCGGAGGCTCACAAGTAAGATTCTGATGTCAAATCTTCCTTTCCTCCTATGGGATGCAAATTCTGAAGCAGAGATCTTTATTTCTTTTCAAGGACCAGGCTTCACTGAGCCGTACTTCAAAATCTGTTTTGTGTGAGTTATCTAAGCTTCAGCTTGAAGGTGACCTGAGCTGGGTGCAGTGTCACACATAGCAGTCATCCCAGCACTTGGGGAGGCTGAGGCAGGAGGATCATAAGCTTCAGCTCAGCCTGCACACCTTAGTGACTTAGTGAGACCCTGTCTCAGAATAAAAAAGGGCTGGAAATGTAACTCAGTGTGAAGGCCCGAGGTTCAATCCCCACTACAGCGAAGAAGAGAAAAAGGAAAAAGCAGTAAACAGTACTGTGCAGAGAAATTGGCACAGCATTGTGACAAGTCCAAAGGAATTGTTAAGACAGGCGAAGCCGAAACTCCACCTTCTGAGACACAAGAGTATACTTGTGTGTCTTTTGCGAGGGGGCTACTCAGTGGTTACATTTTTAAAAAGGCTCCAGTTAGAAGTAAAATGTGATTTGTAGCTATGATGGATGTTATCACTGTGTATATCTAAAATGTACCATGAAAATAAAATTTAAAAAATAACTTGAGATCACATTAGAAAAAGTATACTTAATTACATATTTTTAAAGCATTAGGTGCAACTAAAATATTGAGTAATTACTAAGAGGATATACATGCAATTAAGCTTCAAATGGAGTAGAAAATAATACAAGAAAATACATATTTTTGAAAATCAAATGGTATCAAGTAGAAAAAGAAGAAAAATGAAACGTGAAGGGAAGAAATATCGAAAGGAAAGCCCAAAGGGAGCTAGCGGGGCGATTCCCAGTGATCCGCAGCGTGTCCCCGGCTCACGTTAGCAGGCACCCCGAGAGCCCTGCACCCAGCGGCGGGACATGGAGCTGCTCCGGGACCGTGTGGCTCTCTGGGAAGCTGGCCGCGTAGGGCAGCCAGCTTTGAGCAGTGTGCTTCATGCAAGTCGCGTGCTCTGACCCAGTGTGATTAAATCACGGCCACAGAAGTTCAGAACCAAACAGGGGAGCCTGGTGGTGATGGAGCGCACCCCGCTTCACCCACCAGTTAAACAGGAGCGCCCCTGGAGTGCAGGCCAGTGCTGCTCAGGTGGGGGGCCGAGTCGCTGAGCTTCCAAGAGAAACGTGGGGTGAGAGAAATGCACATCGAGTACATCTAAGGAGTGTGGAGGGAAAGAATTGCACATGTGAGAACGAGAACTTACAGACACGAAGGACTCTGTAGACAAGAACAGAATCAAATCCGTGCTTGGTGAAAGCCACCGGACCCGCGAACTTGCAGCCCAGACGGGCAGCAGGAGCATGTTGGGGAGCTTCTGAAGCAGCAGCGTGCGGGCAGGACGGTGGGAACTGAGGGGCTGGGGGATTCGCTGTAAAAAATGCACAAGTAGGACTGACTCTTGGGGAAGTAGAAAAGCTGTTTTGGTCTTGTTTCGTTTTCGGTGGTACCGAGGGTCGAACCCTGGGCCTGCTGAGCGTGGGAAGCACACGCTGCCGCCGAGCTGTGGCCCCAGACCCCAGGAACTGAACATCTTAAACCCATAACCCTGCAAGAGACGGAGCCAGCGGTCCGTCCCACCCTCAGACACGCTCGGGAGTTTCCAGTTACACGGCTTTCAAGGGACAGGTAAGGGCTGTTCCTAACAGCGGGCACCGAGGGACGGATGAAAGCACACCCACTCTTGGGGCTCGGCGGAAGTGCTGGAGATGGAAATGACGGACCCATTTCACAGATGAACAAAACCAGAGAAGTCGCTGTACAACGTGCATGAGTCAGACTCAGCAGCACTTTCTCTTAAATAAAACAGAAAACAAGTGTTATGACCAGGTTGGATCCATAATAGTAATACTAGGAGGAACACTTCGATTTCTTTCTGCAGTATTGGGACTTCAATCCACGGTCCTTTGCACTGTGCTACATCCACAGAATTCCTTTTTTTTTATTTTATTTTTTTTCTTTTTGAGACAGGATCTCAATCACTCAGTTGCCTGGGCTGGGCTCAGACTTGTGACCTTCCTGCCTCTGCCTCCCAGAGTGCTGGGGTTATGGGCCTATGCTACCATGCCTGCCTTGGAACACATTTATTATGTTCAAAGATTGAAAGAAAAACAAGTGATTATTTCACTAGATATGAACAGAATATATATTATATTTCCCCACTCATTATAGTACAGAACAAATAGCAACAGAACTCTTACAAGGCCAGCACTAAACAAGGAACCTTTAGTCTGTTAAAATTCATTTGTCAGAATCCTACAGCACACGTCATGTGTACTGGAGAAATACTAGAGTTGTGCCCTGGAAAATCCAGAATCAGGCGTGGATGCCTGCCATCCCAAGAGATCTTGGCCAGTGTGATGCAGAGAGCAAGTAAAGACACAGATAGCTACTAAACAAATAGAAACCAGAAATAAGAAATGAAATCTGTGCCTATCGCAAATAACATAATTATTCAAAAAGTAAGTCCAGACCACATCCTATTAAAAGACTTTTGCACAGCAAAAGAAATTACTAATAGAGTGGGGTGAAAAACCACAGACTGGGAAAAAAATTTTGCCAGCTGTCCCTCAGACAAAGGTCTAACATCTAGAATATATAAAGATCTCAAAAAAATCAAACCCCCCCAAATTTAAAGACCCTATCCAAAAATGGGCATCTGAAATGAATAAACATTTCTCAGACGAAGAAATAAAAGTAGCAAATATATGAAAAAATGTTCAACATCACTAGTCATTCGAGAGATGCAAATCAAAACAACGTTAAGATTCCACTTCACTCCAGAAAGAACAGCTATTACCAAGAAATCAAGCAATAACAAGTGCTGGCGGGGCTGTGGGGAAAAAGGAACCCTCCTCCACTGTTGGTGGGAATGCAGACTGGTCTAACCACTGTGGAAATCAGTGTGGAGATTCCTCAAAAAACTACAACTAGAGGTTCCATTTGACCCAGCTATTCCTCTGCTTGGTATCTTCCCAGAAGAAATAAAATCATCATACCACAGTGATATATGCACAGCCATGTTCATAGCAACACAGTTTGCAATAGCGAAGTCTTGGAAACAACCTAAATGCCCAACAACTAATGAATGGCTAAAAAAGATGTGGTTTTTCTACACAATGGAGTACTACTCTGTCATAAAAAGGACAAACTAGAGCTATTTCTAGGTAAATGGATGTACCTTGAGAACATACTCTTAAGTGAAATAAATCAGACACTTATCAGTACACATCAAATTGTTTCTCTGATATGAGAAACCGTAAGTGTAAATGAGGACAAAGGGGTATGTATAATCAGTATTCTGTAAAAAAAAAAAAAAAAAAGATAGTATTCAAAAGAGAGGAGAACTACATATGGAAAAGAGAAAAAGAAGGAACGTTAGAAGAAAAGTAAAATGAAAGGAAAAAATAGAAAAATGTAAATAAACCTGTTGCAAATAGGGAAGGGTGGGGGAGGGGACGGGGGGGAACCGAGATGTATCAAGTACAGGTACAAAATAACCATGTAGGTTATGATCATTACGTATACAATGTACTGATACATGTTCTTGGTAAAAGTAAAAAAATTTTTAAAAAGTAAGTCCATACAGATGTGCAGACAAAACTTTGTAAATGGGTAGCAGCTACAGTATGAGAACAACATATACAATTTAATGGTATTTTTAGATATAATAGGAAGTACGATATAAAAAGACATCTGATTTATAATAGTAACGAAAATTATAAAGTATCTAGAAATAAATTCAAGAAGAATACCAGATATTACAGCATGCTTGTAAAGAAGGTAACTCTCCAGCTGTGGTACCGCACACCTGTAATCCCAGCACTCTGAGAGGCAGAGCCAGAAGGATCACAAGTTCAAGCCCAGACTGGGCAACTGAGAGACTTAGGGAGACCCTGTCTCAAAATCTTAAAAAGGGCTGAGGATGTAGCTTAGTGCAGAGGCCCTGGGTTCAGTCCCTAGTGGTGTGAAACTAACAGAAACCTTAAAGGCCAGAGGAAGCCGAGAGCCACTCTGTGTCCGTGAGTGAGAAGGTGGAAGACAATGATGATACCACGTCCCCCTGACCCAAGTAGGTTTTTTAATTAGTGGCGGATGCACTCAGATTCCCAGCAGTTTTGGTGTGACTTGACAAGTACTTTCTAACTTTAACAAGGAAGAGCTAAACTCAGGACCAGCCAAGACAGGATGTGGAAAAGTGCAAAGCGTGCGGAGGGGCGACCCACACTGTCAGGTACCAGGACTTCTTTGTAGGCAGAGGAGTGTGTAGGACTCCGTGGAGGCAGACTGCAGGCGGAGCCAGGGCCGGAGAGGACCCCAGGAGAGACGCTGGGGTGGCAGGAAGCAGCCATCTCAGGACAGAGGCCCCAGGACCCCGGGCGAGTCATGCGGGGCCAGGGGCTGGGTCCCTACACACGCTGAGCCCAGAAATCAGGTTCAGGCCAGTTTGATAACTAAAAGTGAAATACCAAGGCGTCTGTTGTTTATTTGAGTAATAAGAATTAATGAGTAGGAGAGTCTTCATGCTGTCAGACTAAAATAGCATTTTGTAAGACAGCACAGTCAAAAAGGAAAATTGATCAGTTTGCACAAATTATGAGTGTATGTTTCTTTACAAGCGTACTCGATGATTTTCAGTAATGGAGATTGAACTCAAGGCCTCCATGCTGAGCCACATGCCCATCTCTTTTTTTATTTTGAGACAGGATCTCACCGAAGTCATTGAGTTGCCCATACTGGGCTCAAACGTGCGATCCTCTTGCCTCAGCCTCCCAGAGTGCTGGAATTACATGTGTGCACCATCACGCCTGACCCAAATGATATTTAAAACCCAGAAAGGCACACTTCAGCCTGGGCAGGAAAAATCACAATGTGTGTGACATGCGTAATATCTCTGTCCTCTCTTAAAAAAACGGATAAACAGAGTAAGAAACAGACGAGCAGGAGCGTGGCCACGGCCGGCATGCTGTCCTCCTCCATGTGGATGCTGCTTCCATGGAGAGGCAGGGAAAGCGGCTGAACTGGAGGTCGAGGGAGCCCTGGCTCTGAGGGCTGCTTCAGGGCACAGAGGCCAGAGTCCCCTTTCACGGTGGCTGAGGGTGCAGCTCGTCTCCCCTCCCGGCTCACCCGCAGCCCCGGGCGTCCATAACAAACAGGCCTGAGTGTCCCGTGAGACCTGGCAGTGTGGTGCGAAGATGTCACCTGGTCCCCAGGCCAACGGGAGCCTGCGGCCCCCCACCCCTTTCCCGAACACCGTGTCCTTCTCCACCTCCTGGTGCCCCCGGCCACAGATTCTTTCTGAACAATGCCAGGGACACCTGCCTGAGTTTGCCCTAGATCAAGTGCTGTCCTTTCTGGCTTCCTTGCTTGCAAGGCCTCATCGTATCCCACACAGACAGTAGCCTTGGGTTTGCATCCTGCATTTGCACCAGGTTGCCTGGCTCCTTACAAGGGACCTGATGTTAGAATAAAAGATTAGCTGTGACTTTCCTTGACCTGTTACTTCTATCTGGTGAAGAGGATTTATTGCTCTTGTTTTATTACCTCATTCTTAACATAAGCTGCTTATTTTTGTGACACTTGCTAAAAATGCCTCACACATTTCTTAGCAGCAGCCCGCAGGATGGGAAGCGTTTTCCTTTGAAAGTGAGCGGGTTGGTAAGAGCTGGAAGGACTCTTAGCAGTCTCTAAGAAATACTTCCTCATTGGGGTAAAAATACATAAAACAAAATCTCCTACTCTAAGCACCACGCTAGGTGTACAGTTCGGTGGCATGAAGAGGAGTCACAGTCTGATGTAACCACGATCTGTTTTGGAAACTCTCCTGGTGCCCCAAACGGAACCTCTGTACCCGTTGAGCAACCCTTCCCCTGACCCCAGGCGACGCTGGATGTGCTTCCTGTCTCTGGGTGTTTGCCTGCTCGGGTAGCACAGCGGAATCACAGAGCGTCTCAGTAACCTTCCTGTCTCTGGGACACAATACCCCACACCCACAATTTAGAGGAGGGGCGCTTTGTTTTGCTCACTGTTTCATTCCGTTGTCGGCTGGCTGTGAAGCAGAACCAGCATGGTGGAAGGTCCTGGCAGAGGACAACTCGGGGCAGCCAGGAAGCTCAGAGAGAAGGGAGGAGCAGGGGACAAGGAGACACCCTCCACTCACACCGCAGTGGCCTCTCCCCCAGGCCCCTCCCCCAACAGGACGCTTAGCTGTGGGATCCCCACGAGCCGTCACCTTCCAAAGGCCCCGCCCCTGAGTACTTGAGCCTCTTGGAGCATGGCTTGAGCACCTTTGCCCATCTTACGTAGCCTGAAGGTCCACATAAAGCTCTCCCTGGAGTCACGGTTCCCTTTTCTCGATTTTTTATTTCATTTTTTTCACTACATAGTGAATACATTCATGGTGAAGGTACTGCTGTGTAGGCGTGCTGCGTCTTGGTCCTTTCTCGTTCCCCTCCTGTTCTCTACCATCGTCCCCATCCCTGGGCCACTTCCGTTCCTTTCAGAGAGCCAGCTCTTTGATTCATTGATCCTTCGCATTGGTGTTTAGGCCCAGTTCTATTAATTTCTGCTCCGATCTCTATACTTTCTTTCCATTATTTTCAGATCTGGATCGCCTCTGGTCCTTGGGTTGCATCATTAGGTTATTTGTCTGGGATTGCTCTGTTGTTTTTATGTGTGCATTCACGGCTGTAATGTTCTCTCTAGAGCTGTTTCTGGGGTGGGAGACTTAGCTCAGTGGTAGAGCACTTGCCTGGCAAGAGCAAGGCCCTGAGTTCGATCCCCAGCACACCCCACCCTGCAAAAAACATAAAAAAAGAACCAAACTGTTTCCGTTGTGTCCTGTAGGTTTTGTTATGTTGTGCTTCTATTGTCATCTGATGTTTGGAACTTTATAATTTCATCCCTGATTTCCTCTGTGATCCATAGATTATTCAGCAATGTATTGTTTCATCTCTACGTGTTTGCATAGTTTCTGTGGCTTCATTTGCTTTTGATTTCTAGCTACATCCTACTATGATCTTATTAGCAGGTGAGTCTCTCAATTTTGTTGTACTTACATAAGTATGATTATGACCTGTCTTAGTTACTTTTCTCATTGCTGAGACAAAATACCTAAAGTTAAAAGAGAAAAGGTTTATTTGGCTCACACTTTGTAGAAGTTTCAGTCCATAATTGGCTGGCTCCAAGGCAGGGTGGCTGGGCAGAGGGGCTTCAGAGGAGAAAAAACAGTTCATGGCATGGAAGGTGGAAGGCAGGAGGCAGCGAAAGCAGCAAGCGACAGAGCGGTCCTTATTCTGCCTCTCAGAGTCTATCCAGGCTGCACGCCCTCGGGGCAGGCAGCGCCCACACCCAGAGTGGGCCTTCCCGTTATCCACACCCAGAACTGTGCCCAACCAATCAGTGGACTAAATCAGTAATCACACACCCTTGATCCCAGCATCACACACTTAACCCCAGCATCACACGCTCTAGATTCAGCCACCTCTGGAAAGCCCCCCCCCATGACTGCATGAGAGTTTGGGGGGACATCTAGACATAACCCATAGCATGACATAAGATGGTCCGTTTTGGAAAAAGTCCTGTATGTTATTGAGAAAAATGTGCATGCTGTTGCTAGGTGAAATGCTCTGAAGATCCCTGTCCATTTGTTCAGTGATTTGGTTTAACTCTGATGTTTCTTGTTAATTTTTTTGGACTGGTTGATGTGTTGAACATTGAAGTCCCTCACTGTGATTCAGTGGGTGTCTGTCTGTCCTTTTATGTCCAGTAGTTTTTGTTTTATCAAACTAGGTGTGCTGACATTTGGTGTATAGATATTTACAATTGGTATCTCTTCTTGTTGAATTATATCTACTTCTGCTTTTTTCTGGACTGTAGTTGAATTGAGTATCGTTTTCTGTGCTTTCCTTTTCAATCTGCATGTTTCCTTTTGGATGGGGTGTGTCTCTTGTAGCCAACGTATGGTTGTCCTACATTTTTCATTTTAATCCATTCTGCCATTCTGTGTCTTTTGACTAGGGAGTTGACATTGATATTGAGGATTATTATTGTAAGATATTTATTGACTCTCGTCATTCCTTATTTTTCCAGTGCTGATGCATTTTTTCGTTTTCATTTTTTTGTTTAACTACTCTCCCAATTAGATGTATATTTTCCTGTGTGCTCTTTGGAACTGGTAGCCTCCTTGTCTCTGTCTAGAATTCTCCAAAGTATTTTCTGCAAATACTTAGGAATTTTTGTTGTGTAAAGTTTTCTCCATCGAGTTTGTAGGCTAGTTTTGCAAGATATAACAGTCTAGGTTGATAGTTGCTTTCCTTTGAGGCCCGTAAAACTCCAAGTTATCCTGATGTTTAACGTCTGTGCTGAGAAATCTGCACTGATTTGGGTGGGCTTTCCTTTGTGAGTTACTTGCTGTTTCTCCCTAAGAGCTTTTAGTATTCTCTCCTTTAACTGAATTTCTGGAATTTTGTTTGTGATGTATTGTGGGAGGTTCTTTTCTGTTCTTGGCTATTTGGGGTTCTGTATGATCTTGTACTTGAAATTTCTCCCTAGATTTGGAAAATATTCTGCTCTGATTTCAGTGAGTACATTTGTTTATACATTTTAATTTGTCTTCTAATTTTTCCTTTACTCCTGTAATGGTGTGGTTGGCTTTTTTTTGAGTTAGCAGCAGCTACTGGATCCAGTTTACATAATATCTTCTTTTAGGGTCTCATTGAGTTTATAATCTACTACATCCACTTTGTCTTCTATTTCTGATGCTCTATCCTTACATTGGTCAATGCTTTTTATTGAATTTTTAAATATCTTTTATCTCTGCTTTCTTTTCATGCTTTTTAATTCTTTTCCCTGGCGATCATTCATGTCTTATATTATCTTGCTTAACTCAGTTAGTTTATTGTTTGTTTCTTCTTTAAGCTTATCAGACATTTTATTGATAAAATCCTTTATCTGTTTAAGTAAGTCCTCTGTGAACTTGCTGAACCTCTTATGCATTTGCTTTTAAATATATATATATATTTATCTCTTCAAACATTTTGACCTTTTTTTTGAGTTCTTTGCCAATAGATTCCTTTACTTCAGTGTCCATAAGATAACTTTTGAGGAGTTAAGGTTTGGGGGCCCATCTTGTTGATCTGCTTTCTTGTGTTTCTGTTGTTTTCGCACTGTGGGTTGGAGATCAGTAAGGGTGGGGAAGCTATTGCTGCTGGGGAGATTTCCTTACTTAGGTTCTGTCTCCCAGTCTTCCTGGGTTTATGTTTTGGTGTTTATACCTCTCTTCAATCTACTTAGTTTAGTAATTGAAGCGCTACGTAATGTCCAAACTTCTTCTAGGGGCTTAATCCCTAACACTTCTCAGAGAGGAGAAAACAAACTGCAGTGCTGTGGAAGATATGAAGATAAACCAGATATTGGCATATAGTAAAACCAGTTAAAGGCAACAACCGTGCCACCATTCATCATAGAAAAGAAATCAGCAGTAATGATGCTGTCAGAAATTACCTGGTTATTGACAGACCATACAATGGTGGCTACATCTGCAGCATCATTAGCAAAAGAAAGAGATCTGCAATAGTAGTGTAGACACGAAAACAAACCAGATAGCGGCATAGAGTAAATATCTCATAAAAACAACTCTACCAACATTAACAGTAGAACTTGGCAATAATAGCATAGAGTCAACTTAAATAGCTAGAAATTAATAAAGCTTAATAGTGATAGTAAAAATGGAGGTGGGTGGGGGAAGGAGAAAATGAAAGAATTAAAATTTGAGAAAGAAAAGATGAGAGAAAAGTGAAGTAAAAATCCAATTAAGAATAAACGAAAAATTAATAGAATTAGGTAAAAGTAACAGAAAAAGACGAACAAGAAAAAGGGAAAAAATAGAGCAAGAGACTGTAAAAAAAAAAAAATAACAATAATAACAAAAATAAAACAAACCAAAAAATCCCAAAATCCAAAAGAGGAATGAGTGTAAAATATTCTGCTGTGTGTTTGGGTGCGTGGTTTCTTCCCAGGGCCTGTGGTTGGAATCTGCCGGCTGTGGGTGGGGGATGCTGAGTCGCAGCGAGGGCCTGTTTTGTTCATGACCACGTCTCACTGTGTGGGTGCCGAGTCCTGCCCTTCCTTTCCTGCTGGATGTGCTTGGTGCTATGGTATCTGCCGTGGGGCTGTGCTGGCTCCAGTGACTCCTAGTGTTTGTGCCCTTCTGTGTGCCCGCGTCACTGCTATCTGTTTTTATGTCCTGGGGGCACGTGAGGTGCACTCTTACTCCAGAAGCGTCTCTGTTCAAACACTCCAGGGTGTGGCAGCCGTCCAAGCCAAGGTGTATCCCTGATCATGTTGGCAGATGGGAAGAGCAAACAGACCACGGAGCTGTGTGCTGGGAGTGGCAGTGAGAAGGGCCAAGTAGTCCATTGGACTTAATGTCCATACTTTCGGGCCCAGCTTCCTCAGAAAACCACACGTGCCCAACCTGGCTTCTCACCACATAGAGTTGGACCACTGCGTCCTTCCTGCACTGAGCTTGCCACTGCTTGAACTTCTCAGGGCATCTGCCCCTAGTCGGCCCCTTCTCCATGACTGTCCCTTGTGGCCGTCTCCCACCCAGTCACTGTGGCAGGATGACCCCAGAGACCCTGAAGTGAAGTTTTTCTGTGACTTCTGAGTCCCAGAGAAGCTCAGTCTCAAAACTAACCCCTTCCCAAAAGGGCCTCTGATGATATCACTCTCCAGTGTGGCAGGCACCACAGTGGAATGCTCCAGCTCTGGCCTCTCATGCCAAAGGAGTCACTGTCGGAGTAAAACCCCACTGTGTGTTTGCAGCTTACAGTACCGCAGGCTTTTCTTGATTAGCTGCTAGTCCATTGTTCCTCCCTGGGGCTGCCCGCCCTCTGAACCCAGACCTGTGTTTCTGGAAACAGGACCTTGTCTCCAGGAGCTGGGCCTAGTTTTTCCAGGCTGCTTCATTCTTGTCCTATGTTGTCTTCAGTTTTTCTGTGTAGTTTTTAGTTTTCTTGTCAGCCTTTTCTTGGTTGCTGAAGCTCCACCTTTTTTTGGCTAATTGTTTTTTGGTGTCTCAATTCCAGGTCCTGGAGAGGCTGTATTTTGCTGCCAGTCTTTACTGTGCCATTTTGAATCTCTTGTCTTGATTCTTTCCTCCACTTCTTCTGCATTTGGGTGACTTCCCTGTTGTAAAGTAGATTCTTAAACTCATAAGAACTTGTGCATCACACTTTAGCCCACTGTACCCACCTAACTGCCTTATGAGGTAAGCGTTATTATCTTCAAATATGCAGGGAGGAAGTCAAGATCAGAGTTGCAGCTACACCCATTATAAGTGGCAGAGCTGGGATTCGAACCCAGGCTGGTGGGCTCTGACTGTGAGCCTTTCGTCCCTCTGTTGTTCTGCTTCTGGATCAGCCCTCTTTCCTCATCAGCTCTTCCATATTGCCTTTCCTTTCTGACTCCACGGTATCCAGTGGCTCAGACTGAGATTTCTGGTGAGCAATGGAGTCTTCGTGGCCTTAAAATCAGCCACGCCAATGGCAGATTGCAGCCGTCCAGCCCCTCCCCTTGCATTGCTCTTGCACTTTCCTCCCACTTTGAAGGTCCTTTGTCTTAATAAGGAGACGGGAACAGAACGGGCATTGAGGAGCACATGCTCTCTGTCTTCACAGCCCCCTTCCTCCTGTCCTTATTTGGGGCAGAATTGAAACAGCCATTGTGGTCCTTTGTCGTTTCTCAGCTCAGCTATTCTGGCCTGGCTTTCCTGCTGCTCTGACAGCTCGCGCCGCTCTTTTGTCTGGTCCCTTTGAGCAGATAATTGGACTCCATTAATGTTTCTTGTTTCCTGTGGCTGTCAGAATGCTTGTGGCTCAATAGAGGGCTTTATCCCCGCTGCTCCCTCTGTCCTCCTGGTGGGCTTGCTTTTCATCTGCTTGCTTCCTCTGTCATTTCTGTGACATCCATCCATCCATCCATCTATCTGCCCGTCCGGCCATTCATTTGTTAAACAGGTGTGTCGCTTGTACAGTGGCGTGCCCTGTCTCATTTCTAACTCAGTGATCACATCCCAGGTGGACCATTTTGTTTCAGGAAGTGTGAATTCCTTTTATATGCAGTAGGGTTCAATTTAGAAATAAATTATCCTTCAATCACAGTCAATCTTTAAATTTCCCCTCAGTAGGAAATGAGAGTATCTTGTCCCCTAAAATGCAATATTGTCATATTTTTTTCACCATATCATACTGTATCTAAACTAACCTTTAAGCAAAAACTAAAATTAACAGGTATGAATCAGTGTCTAAAAATTCCAGTAAATAAAAAGCTCTTATAAAAATGTTGGTATAAGCAGTTTTTCTTAGATAATTTTAAACTCTATTCCCAGAGTGAGACCTCAGCATAGAGACTTCCCACGAAGGCTAGAGAGCCCTCGCTTCTCACAGATGTGCACTGAGCCCAGGTGCAAGGTGCACTGGCCACTGCTAGGGGTGAGCCGGGGTTCAGGAGGACATGTGCAGGCTCGCCATGGTGGAGAACCTGGGTGACAGACAGGCCTGGTGTGGTCAGGTGGCTCCCGAGCTGCTGGGGAGTGTGTCCCTCAGTAGACCCCTACGTCTCAAGTCCTCTTTTTGGACCTGTGCTCATCATTTTTGGAGTTCAGCAATTTGGCATTTATGTACCCGGTGGCCTGACCTGGGGGATGAAGACTAGAGGTGCATCAGGCTGTGGTTGGCTGCTGCAACAGCGAACAGCTAAGGATGGAGGCTGGTGAGGCCATTTCCCGCTCATCCTCCAGCATTTATTGGGTGCCTGCAGTACGCCAGACATGTTGTCAGGTGATGGCGCAGAGAAGAACCTGCACATGCAGCCTTCTAGCAACAAGTTTAGTGACAGGAGGTCAGTAAATTTAAAATCAAACCTCAGGTCCCGTGAGAACAAAACTGAATACATCACTA